>CATIWO010144139.1:0-11469 GCA_949673435.1 Macaranga tanarius | reverse complement strand
ATTTACTACCAAAAAATTTCTAACAAAATATATTTAAATATATTTTAGAGAATCGGTTCATTTGATTTTTTTAAAAATTAATAAATAAAATAAATATAAAAAATTAACATTAATATATCTTATAAATCTTATTAGAATATTTCAAAATTACATAAATAAAATAAGTTAAAAATTAAAAAAGTGAAAAAAAAGTCAAAACTGAAAAAATAACTGAACCGAAATATTTCAGTTCAACCCATATTTTGGTTCAGTTCAATTTGAGTTTTTGATATTTTTGAACCGAACTGAACTGATATTTGCTCACCCCTACCTGTATCTAGACTTGTTTCTGTTATGTCATCAATTCGAAGAACTGGGTCCTCTTTGAAACTGGCCATTAATCCCAAAAACCTTACCACCTGCTCCTTAACCAATTAATTTTGGGTCAGTATTTGGTTTGGTCACTTGTCCGTACCCATTAAAACACTTTTTGAACATAGATGTAATTATTGGATTCTTTTGAAAAAAAGATAGCATTGACAGCATTGACAACATACTCTACATTAAAAAAACACACTATTTGTTTGACATTTTGCCTAACAGACATCCATTTCAACAAACACAGCCTACTTACCACATATGAATTTCATCACATGGAATTGTCAAGGAGCTGGGAGCAAAGTAACAGCAAAAGTTATCTCAGACTTGGTGTATAGATACAACCCGAAAATGATCTTCTTAATAGAAACCAAATAGATATCACAGAAAATGGAAAAGCTCAACAATGGAACTTACGTTGAACCTCATGGGAGATCGAGGGGACTGGCACTCTGGTGGACAAATGAATGGGACATCAGGATAATCATAAAAACCATGTACTACATTGATGTTGAAATCAAAGAAAAAACCATATGGCACTTCACTGGAGTCTATGGGGCCACAGAAAAGAAAACAAGAAAGCACATGTTTGGAGAAATTAAAAATTCATCATATCAGATAACGACACCATTGATCATAGCTGGTGACTTCAATACCTATGCAGATCAAGATGACAAAAGAGGGGGTAACCAAATCACATAGTCCCAAACATCTCATTTTCAGGAATTCATCAATGACTGCTCATTATCAGATCTTGGCTTCTCTGGCCCGAGATTCACATGGCATAATAAGCAAGTGAATGAAGCCACAATAAAGGCCAGATTGGATCATGCTCTAGCAACTGCTGATTGGAGATTCATGTTCGAATATGCTAGTGTCATCCATGAACAACTGTTAGGATCTGATAACAGACCACTCGTCATCCTTCTGGAAAAAAGGCCAAGAAAATGCAGAAGACGTTTCAAGTATGAAATAAAATGGGGAAAAGAAGAAGGTTGCAACTCCGTAATCAAAGAGGAATGGGAAGCTACTGTAAGCATAGACAGGAATGTTCAGATCACCAAAAAGTTACATAAATGTGCCACAGCTTTAATGAGATGGAGTAAAGGGAAATTTGGTGACCCCAAAAGGAAAATTCAGGATTTATAAGAATTAATTAATACCAAATTTGAGGGGACTTTATAGTGACAGGGATAGAGAAGAAGAAATGCAAGCAAAGAAGTCTTTGCATGATGAATGGGAGAAAAAGGAACTTTATTGGAGGCAGCGTTCTAGAATAGAATGGCTTTCGGAAGGCGACAAAAACACCAAAATTTTCCATCTAACTACCATTCATAAGCGACAGAGAAACCAGATAAACTGAATCAAACTTTGCAATGGGGAATGGGTTGCAGATGAAGGAGAGATCAAAAGTGAGCTACAACAGTGGTACCAAGGCCTTTTTTTAGCAGAATCAATCCAAATTCATGACATAGTGGAAAGAAGCATCCATAAAGTAGTTACAGACCAGATCAATTAACACCTCCTTCAGCCTATATATGAGGAAGAAATCAAGGCTGCAGTTTTTAATTTAGGGAAACTCAAAGCTCCGGGTCCGGATGGTTTCCCTAGTATTTTCTTTCAAGACAATTGGGAGATTGTCAAGGCCGATATCATTCAGATGGTCAGGGATATTTATAGGATAGGAGTGATGAACCCGAGATTAAACAAAACGAGACTGGTTTTAATTCCAAAAACAAAACACCCAGAGAAACTTTCAGAGTATCGACCCATCAGTTGTTGCAACTTTATGTACAAAATTATCTCTAAGACTATAGCCAATCACCTCAAAAGATGGATGGATAAATTAATCTCTTCTTTTCAAACGGCCTTTGTGCAGAATCACAGTATCCAGGAAAATATCATCATCGCCTATGAAGCTTTCCATGGCCTTCAAGGTAAGAAGTGGAGGCAAAAGTATAATATGGCCATTAAATTGGACATGGATAAGGCTTATGATAGAGTTAACTGGGAGTTTTTGAAATTGGTATTGGAGAAGATGGGGTTTGATCCTCATTGGATTAAACTGGTAATGAGTTGCATTAACTCGGTGGAGTACTCGATTGCATTCAATGGAGACATATTAAAAAGCTTCAAACCAACTAGGGGAATAAGGCAAGGTGACCATCTCTCCCCATATTTATTTCTTTTTATAGGAAATGTGTTATCCAGGATGATTCTAAGTGAAATACGGAGAGAAAATTTAAGGGGATACAAAATCACCAATAGAAGCCCAGCTCTTAGCCATATTCAATTTACCGATGATACCTTGCTATTCAGCCAAGCAACTGAAAATGAAGCTCAGGTTTTAAACCAAGTCCTGTATTTTTACTCAGCGGCTTCTGGTCAGAAAATAAATCTAGACAAGTCGGGCATTCTCTTTGGCATAAATACTCCCATCCATATAAAGCAAAAGATTGGCAGCATCTTGAATATAAAGGAAATGGCTACCCTATCAAAATACCTCGGCATTCCTATATGATGGGGTAGAACCAGAACTTAGTTGTGTGCAACAGTCTGTGACAGAGTAAAGCAAAAGGTTGCAAACTGGAAAAATAAATTTCTATCACATGCGGGAAAAGAGTTGCTAATCAAGGCAGTCCTTCAAGCCATTCCCAGCTTTATCATGTCAACATTTAAAATTTCGTGAAGCATCATTGTCCATTTGCAACAAATGGTGACCAACTTCTGGTGGGCACAAGATACTAACAGGAGGAAAGTGTATTGGGTAGCTTGGCGTACTATGTCTGTAAAAAAGGCAGACGGAGGGTTGGGTTTCAGAGATTTAAACTTGTTCAATACCGCTCTCCTTGCTAAATAGAGCTAGTATATTTTAAAAAATCCTCAATCTTTTTGTGTAAAACTTTTTAAAAGCATATATTTTCCCCATACTAGTTTTGTAGAGGCAAGGTAGGGCTACCGACCATCGTGGATTTGGTCAAGTATTCTTCATGGCCGAAGCTTAATTTTAGAAGGAAGCAGATGGAATATTTCGTCAGGGAGGAAAGTGGACATTTAGAGTGACCGATGGATCCCAACCTTACCTGGGTTCAGTCTGACTTCTAAGCCTCCGCCAAGCATGACATACAGATAGGTAAAGGATTTAATAGCTTCGGACTATACCAGTTGGAATGTAGCAGCTCTGAATGAACTGTGTAACCAAGAAGAGGTGAAGGAAATATTAAAAAATCCTATTCGAACAAAGGAAGGTAATGACAAGGTAGTGTGGCAATTCGAAAAGCATGGTCATTACTCGGTTCAGTCAGGATATAACAGACTCAAAGATCAGCTAGACTCGAATCAATAAAGGAATACAGGCATGCAATCTCAAGTGCCATCACCAAGCCTCTAGAAGTCAATCTGGGCTCTGGAAGTCCCACCAAAAGTTAAATTCTTCATTTGGCGATGTATGAAGAATACTATAGCAATAAAAACTAATCTAAAAAGAAGGGGCTGTAATAATACCTGCCCAATATGCCACTCAGCCGAATAAACTGTGGACCATGCCCTCATATTATGTCCAACAGCCCAACATGTATGGTTTGGATTATCTTTGACCTATAGACCATAAGAAGTAGGATTTCAATCCTTTGAGAGATGGTAGGAGAAGGCTTGCGATAATTTCCAAAAAGAAGGAGTGATAGAGGCTGTTAGCAACTTCATGTTGGCAAATCTAGAAGAGCCGCAATAATGAAGTCTTCAACCAGGAAGCTTTTGACCCAAGACCAGCTATTTAAAATTATGAATCAATGGCAAGAGTTTAGAGAGGCTCACTTCAATACCTTACAAACTGAACAAGCTTCCCCGAGCCCCCCTCGAGTATGGCAAAGACCGAATCAGGGGATGATTACAATTAACTGTATGCAACATTTTCAGGCAGCAATACTGAAGCTCGAGTAGGTTTCTTTAACAGGGACAGGGATGGCATAATGCTGAAGGCTATTTCGAGAAGGGTGTTATGCCCGCCAGTTCTAGTAGCAGAGGCTCTGGCCATCAAAGATGCTGTCAAATATTCACTGCAACAGGACTTAAGAAGTGTGACAATAGAGTCAGACTCCCTTGTGGCCATAACAGCAATCAACATCAGTAAAGAAGAAGCTTCAAAGTGGGAGATTATGGCTATAACAGAGGATCTTAAGGATTTATTGACATATTATAGAAGCATGAAGATAGTGTATGTTATAAGGGAATAAAATCAGGTAGCCCACTAGTTATCTAGAAACGAGTTTGAGTATGACTTAGTAAACAATAAGAGCAGAATTCCGAAGCAACTTTGTAATCTGCTACGTAGTGACTTTGTAAACTCTCTTTCTGAAAGAATGCTCCATTCATTTTTCAAAAAAAATTATCATATTAGCAAAATTAGGCACAAAAGAGTACCAAAAAAGAAACAAAAAATTCTACAAATGTCATTATTTTATTAAGAAATTAGGATTCAACAGAGCTCCTAAATTTATATCCTATAGAAAAAAAGAACTTAAGCAATTCAGCAGTAGTAACAAAAAAATAAAAAAAAAATGGACAATCTGATAAGGCCCACTTGATAAAAAAAAGGAGTTTCAAAAATTTTATTACATCTTAAAGTCCAAACCTAAAAGATACCCCTTGTAATCAATGATCAAAATTCACAACCATATTGTAACTACAATGCACTTCAAAACTAAACCAACTTTTACAATGACCAAAAAACCCAAATAAAAGAAGTAAAAATGAGATAAGAGTTAATTCAACAAAAACAAATAAAAGCACCCAGATAATTAATGGAAGCCATCAAGTAAAGGAAAAGAAAAACAATTGGGTTTGGTGAAGAAAAAAGATACAATTTTTTTATTGAAGAAGACTGGTGTTAACAAACAGGCCAAGCAAATAAAAAAAAGAAGATAAGAAAGAAAATGCAAACCTTTAAAAAAGCATATTTCCATATTACGTGGACAAAAAATTAAAAGGCAATTTTTTTACAGGGATAGCACGACGTAGGACACCACTTAAAACACCTGACAGAGCACATATTATAGTATGAATTAATGAATCTCAATGAAGAAACAACATGAATATTAAGAAGGTCGAGATTCAAAAGGAAACACATTACCAGTCAAATAGTTATTTTTTTTAAAAAAATAACTATATTTATATCCTTTATTATTTGATACCATTTTAAGTAATTTGTATCAAAATTCGACTTAAATCTCTCTTACTACATAATTCTCCAAACACAAAACCTGAACTCAATATTTTAACCAAAAAAATTCAAATGTGAAATTAACCAAAAAATAATTGACTTAACCAAAAGTTGGAAAATAACTCAAACTTCATGAAAAAAATAAAGTCACAACATCAAACTAAAAAACATCAAGATCAATTAACAAAATTAGAGTTTTAAAAAATTTTTAAACCAAAATATTTTTTCTTTTTAAAAAATTGCGAGTCTTCAATTGGAGTCCTTGAATTGCATTCTTTTATATAAATTAGAAAAGCAATTCCACAACATCACATTAAAGGTCAGCTAGCATTGTAAAAACCTTTTATAGGAGGCTGACTCAATATGCACTAATTAACTCTAATGTTGTTATACCATTAAAGTCATGGATTCTGCCGTAGTGAATGGTACCAAAGTAGTGTAAAGAGACAAACATCAAACTCTACTTAGTTACCTAAAAGAAATTTTATGCAACAATAAAGTGCAGTAAATTGCATCTAAGTACACTAAAAATACCTGCTTGATGTAGTTAATAATGATCTCATCTATCAATTTATCTCTATTTAAATCAATCACATGGAAAACTGTTGAATATAAAGAGAAACCCAACAAAAAGAAACCATTAGTTCTAAGAAATGATATCAACTGCTAAAGCAATTTAGCAAGGAAACTGAAACTCAGAAAGATTACATTTTTTTAGTGAATTTCACTCTCTTACCACCTATGAACCATCTTCCATCAGAAAAAATGTAAGCTTTTAAATTGAAAGATTAAGATTTGTAAGAATTTGAATAGTTTTAAGTAAAATTCCATGTTTCCCGGCACTTTCAAGCTATAGAGACTAAGAAAAGCAAGAAAAAGGGAAAAAAAGATTATTTAGTCGATGCTTTGGAGTAAATTAGAAGAAAAATGTGTAGCCAATTCTTTTGATTGAACTATGATTTGTTTAATATAGGGTGAATTACTATTTACCCCCTATGATTTATCATATTATACAACTTGGTTCTTGACATTTAAAATTTATATTATAAGAAAGTACAAAATTTGACCTTATGGTTTCACAGTTTGACAAAAGTGGTCCTGTGATTTTTTTCGTGACACTTTACTACCTTGAGACTTATGCCATTAGCAGTTGAAGGACAAATCCCATAATGCCGTCTATGATGCTGACGTGGCATCCAACGTGGCATCCACACAAGTGATGATGTGGCGGCCTAAAAAACTGACAAAAATAAATAAATGGAGTTGAATGATGTCGTTCAGCTCTATTTCTTCTTAAGAGTTATGTTTAAAATAAAAAAAAAGAAACCCTAAGTCCCAAACCGATTGAAAGGTTGAAATTAATTGAAATCTCTACATTACCTTTTACCAATTGAAATCTCTTTAATGCTAAAATACATGAAGATGAATTCACAAATATCACAAAGCAGCATTAACTCTGTCGAAGAAGATAAGTGTCGATGTGGACTGGCTTTTACCATGTGAGCATCTAAGACTCCTCAAAATCGAGGAAGAAGATTTCGAGGTTGTTCAAGGTATGGTTCACCTCAAAGTTGTGATTTCTTTGAGTGGATTGATCCCCCAATGATTTTCAACAGGCACTGAATTGATTCCTCAGTTGGTAGAAAAAGTATAGTTATGCGAAGATGAAATTGTAGAATGTAAAGTGTAAGAAGTTGAAATTAACAAGAAGTGATGAAATTGAAGCTTATAGTTGAACAATTATAAGCTGAAATGAAGAGGGCAAATGAAGAAATTCTGCAATTGCAAATGGTTGTGAAGAAAAAATCTGAGATGGTTTGGGGTCCTTTTGGCGTAGTAAATAAAGCTTATATTGGGCTAATAATGATGTGGGTATTATTAGTTTTTTGGTATTTTTCTGTACGTATCATTAGGAAATTTGATGGGAAGTTGTATTTGCCATGAGAAATTTGGTTTATGTTTTCATTTATGGAGCTAAGTAAGGGTTCAAAATGCAGGTGCATGTGTAGTTTAGCCTTATTAAAATGAATGTTAAGTGTTTGTTGGATTGTGTAAGTGAAACTGACCTAATTGAAATATTATTTTGCATAATATATTTTGTTGTTTCATGTGTTGCTTTATATACTGTTGCTAATGATAAACCTGTGTTATTTAAATGTAGAAAAGGAAAGCTATAATTCTACATAACATTCTTCTTTAATAATTGCAGAAAATAAACTATAATTGTTCAAAAGAACAACTCCATTTAAGATAAGCTGTAACATCCTTTTGGTTATAATTACTAAAAAAAATCACAGTTTTGGTCATAATATAACTAGAATGATGCATAACAAAATTCCCTATCCAAAAAAAGCATGTCCAAAATGCACAAAATACACATAATACATGTTAAATAGAGCACAGTTTTGCTCATAATCACTAAGTAACAAAATATGTCCAACTTTCATTCTTCAAATATCTGCCTTCTTTGCAATGGTGCTGTAGCTTCAAAGTTGTATTATTATGTAGCATTCTTTCTTTTTACAGCTTGGCCTAGCCTACTCCTATCTTGCATAATTACAACAAAATAAGAATCAACTGAATTGGCATGCTTGCATTCTAACACTGCCCTGTATTTCAAGGTAACATAAATTACCTGTCTATCATTAGCAATAGTTGGCTGGGAAAAACTCATTCGCATAGTTTCATGAACCTGCATTGTCATTTTGCATAATATACGTTACAATGGACAACAAAAAAAACCAACCCAAAATATTCAGTCAAAATTAAATTACCTGTTGACTATTAGGGGGTACTGGCTGTGAAGATGATGTTGCATTCCTTGGTATGGCAGTAGTACCATAGTCAACACTGTCACCACCAGGAGCTAACTTCCTTTTTCTTCCTCTACTAAGGTTAGGTTCCTATTACCAAAGTGCCCAACATACCAATTCATTACCAAGCTAACAATAATAACATCATGTATAAACACAAAATGCACGAATACTAACCTTTTGCTTGTCAAATATAAATACCCATCCGGTTTCACTTAGGTGTCCAAAATCATTATACAACAAGCCTAAGAACTAGACCAATGATTCTTTGTGTTCTATATCAACAATAGCATATGCAAGGGGAAACATATTATAATTTTTATCCCTTGCAACAGCTATCAACATTTGACCACCCATTGAAGTTGTCAGGTGGCATCCATCTAATCCAATGAGAGGTCTTAAACCAAAAAAAATCTCTATTTTTGAGCTACCAGTCTTATGTAAATGTAGTGGAAGATAGTCATCTTCTTTGGCATGCTTACAACATTACCATCATTATCAATAACATCCTCACTAGCTTCTTCCATTGATAATTCTATTTTCAACTTCATTAAACCCCCTGGATTGGTCTTTTTGACTGTCTCAGTATAATCCTATAACCTCTTGTACTGTTCTTTCACATCACTTTCAATAATTTTCTTACATTGTCTCTTTGCCCGATAGCATTTAAAAATTATTACTCATGGCCAACATTTATTTACAGAGTCTTTTGCATCGCCTTCACTTTCTAATTGGGATTGTCTCTAACATCATCCAAGTACTTCTTCGCTAGGCAAGCTGAATTCACCAAGTTATTTTTAAAATTCCATGGACACTGATGATTAGGCTTAAACATATTAATTTGGAATGTGTTGGACCCTCTCAGCCTTAATGCATGAATTCTAAATCCACATTTAACTTTATATAAGGTAGTTACCCTCTCATAAGTATTCATGTTGAGAACATAGCTGTAACCTCTCTTAATAGCCCACTCTCTCAAAGCTTGACAAAAAATGTTCTAATTGGAAAATCGCATACCCTTGCATAGTTTAGGATCCTTTATTCCTGTTTCCTTATTAAAATCTAGATAAATTTCCCCACCTTCATCATCTGACCTTTTAAGACTTCCACAATTATTAGTATCACTTGCTGGCTCATTAAACTCATCAAAATCTGTGTCATTCAAATCTGTTACTGCATTAGCTGGTTGTTCCCAGTTTATTCTTCACCATCGTATTATTCCCCAGCTGCTTGTTCCTCATTATTTGCAAAACCTGGTATATTTGTAAAAATGTCATCATCACTGCCGTCCATGTCATCATACATGCTGTTGAATTCTTCAGAACTTGAATCAGTTAAGCTCTCATAACTGCACTTAGTAGGACAATAATTAGTTCTCTAAGAATCACTGTCCTACATTTCACTAAACAATTATGTATTCTGTTGTGCACCATTAACAACATTCTTACCATCATTTCTACTAGAATTCTCTGGCCCATCTTCACCCTAACTCTTACCATCAATGTCATCAAAGTTCATAGCAGTCTTGTCACCCTTTTTTTAGAAGCATAGTCAGCTGTAATATGATTTTCATTGTCAGCAACATTCTAAGGTTCATTCTCATAAGCATTGTCAACCCCATCAACCCCATCCTCATCTGGACTTTCAAACTCAAATTCAGAGATATTAAAACTTGACTTTTTATTTTCATCCCATATCTCACACTCACTATCTCCTCTATTACTAGGTGTTGATTTTTTCTCAACTGGAGTGAAGGGCTTATAAACAAATAATGAATTCTAATAATTTATAAGAATCCCAATACTCACTGGATCAGAGTTTTCAACACAATAAATCTTAACATATAGGTATCCACTATTATATTCCAATATGTATTTCACTTCTTTTTCTCCTGTTATCTCATCTGTAGCCTCATTCTCACTTACACCCCACAATTTGTACGACACCCTACAGCCTCTCTTATAACCTCATAATCTGCAAGACCCCTGAAACTGAAAAAATGATAGCTCTTCTCTGTCAAAATCATGCATTTCTTCGATTGTCCCACCAGTATACACCATTTTTAGGTTGTTCACCCAATATCCTCCATGGTGAATCCACAAATTCACAGACTCCATTGCCTACTTTCATAGCACAGATAATGCATAAGGCAATATTTTATTACTAAATCTATAGCACATATAAACAAGAGCACATAATTTGTTGCCTAAGTTCTTACAAATCTACCATTCCCATAAAGTTACAAGTAAAAAAATAAAAAAAGTAAAAGCTTCCACTAACCATAAATCCTAAACAGTACCCGTTCTTCCTTCCCTAGTACCTGGTTCACCAACCTATTAACCCGAACCCTTTAGCCCTTCCAAATACTAAATAGGACCATTTCAAAGTTGTATTTACATATCTTATACCCCACACAATAAAGTCTTCCCTTAGATTTCTTCCATAAGAATTTTCAATTGAATCAGAGTAACAATGTCTCTGTCAACATTCTTTTTCATTAGAGAAATTTAGGCTTTCAATTTCATAATAGATGTTTGAATTGCAACTAGATGGTTGTGATTGTAGATGTTTAGAGAGAAATGGATATTATTGATTTGGGAAATTTCAGATGGCTTAGTGGTTTGAGACTTAAGGTTTCTTTTTTCTATTTTAAACATAACTCTTAAGAAGAAATGGAGCTGAATGATGTCGTTCAACTCCATTTATTTATTTTTTTCAGTTTTCTAGGCTGCCACATCATCACTTATGTGGCTACCATGCTGGATGCCACGTCAGCATCATAGATGGCGTCACAAGATTTGTCCTTTATCTGCTAACGACATAAGTCTCAGGGTAGTAATGTCACACCTTATCCTTAACACAATCATTAACATACCATTATCTACAGTAATTATCTTCTTAATCCACTTAATGAGCTATAAAGGTTATAATCTATCCACATTACGTTTATTATAAACCTGTACAAATTAAAACTTTTCTTACTTGCATCAAATTCTATGCTTACTGCTTAATGCAACCTCAAATGTTATATTTCACTTAGATTTTCATTCAAATCATCGTCCATTAGTCATATACATCCAA
>CATIWO010144107.1:0-17109 GCA_949673435.1 Macaranga tanarius | reverse complement strand
GGCTGGTAGGATAAGTCTGGTAGAGAGAGAGAAAAGAATGAGTAGAAACCAACATTCACCACGAGAATTGTCTCCATCAGTAGCCTTCGTTGGTAATGAGGGAGACGATGTGCGAAGGATCGATGTAGAAAGTGAATAGGGTTGTTTAATGTCTAATGCTCCAGTGCTAAACTTCAATGTACCGAGAAGAGCATGTAATGGACAACCACCACCACCAGTGCAGGAAAATGTGGCTAACAATCTAGTGTCGCTAATAATGCATGTAGATGCTAAAAAATTGGCACGCACTATGGAAACTGTGATGGCTGAGAAAGACAAAAAGAAGTATAAAAGACCTAGAGACATAATTGAACATGCGAAGAAATATGGAGCATATGATTTTGTGGTACGTTGGAACCAAGCTAGGCTGATAAGTGGATCAAGACTATAGAGAAGGCCTTTACAATATTTTAAATCAGTAACGAGGAAAAGATAAGCAATGTTTATGGTCTGATATTTGATAAAGCTGATGATTAGCTGACTCGAGTTCAAAATTTATATGGCAAAGCTTTGACTTGGCAAGTGTTTCAGGAGGAATTTCATAGAGAATACTTGACAGAAAACTACTAAAAAGAGAAAGTAGTTGCGTTTATCAATTTAGTGCAAGGATAGATGATAGTCAGAGAATACGTTGATAAATTTGAGGATTTGTACAAGTATGCAAAGGATATATATCCTACGGAGGAGAGAATGAGCAAAACATTTTATGATGGATTATATATATCCTTGAGAGGAAAACTGAACTTATATACGGGAATGACTTTTAGAGGTTGGGTTGAAAAAGCCATAAAATAGGAGAAGCTAGATAAGAAATTAGATGCTTCAACCCAAGTTAGGCCTAATCAACAAATTGAGTCATCACGACAACCTTGGAAGGGAAATGGAAGTATAAAATCAAGATTCTCTCCGCACTTCAAGAGTAATGTGAGGTTGGGAGGTGGAGATAGACCTTAAGGAAGTCAGATATTAGTAAGACAACCAATAGTGCCAACGAGAGATATGTTTCCTTGGTGTAACATATATAAGAGAAATTATGCTGAAAGGTGTAATCAAGGCAAGGTCAGCTGCTATCGATGCAATGAGGTCGGGCATTATGCAAGAAATTATATGAAAGTGTACCCAGGAGAACCATCAGTGCAAGCATCCCACACTGCTCATAATAAAAGAGGTAGAAGATCATCTAGGGTCGGAAGGCTAACAGTTGTATAAAGAGAGACGGCTGGTATGGTAGGAACGTCTCGGAACCAACCAGGAGCCAAGCGTAACAGCTAGTGGCATACAACAAGCTAGAGTATATGCTATTATAGAGCAGGAGGCTGAGGAGTCACCAAATATAATAATGGGAAAGGCTCACATCAATGGTAAGTTAGCATGCAGGTGCTACATTTTTATTCATATCATCAACTTATGTGATACAGTGATTTGAATGAACCTGTGATTGTGAGCATGCCTATGAGAATAAGTGTAGTTTATAAGAATGTATATAAGAACGTCTCAATAAAGATAAATGAGGGTGAAATGAGGTGGAATTTTATACCCTTATCCATTGTTAAGTTTGATGCTATACTCAGAATGGACGTGTTAAGTTATTACCGAGCAAATGTGAATTGCTATACTAGGCAAGTAGAATTTTAAAAAAAAGAATAAGGAAAGAATAAAGTTTGTAGGAGAAAATAAGAAAACACCTATTAAGATTATATCGGTAATGATGGCTATGAAATACCCAAGGAAAGGGTATGAAGCATACTTAGCTTCTGTTGTGAAAAAAAAGAAGGAAGGCCCAAAGTTAAAAGGACTACCAGTGGTGAATGAGTTTAAGGACATATTTGTGGAAGATTTACCAAGTTTGCCACTTGAGAGAGAAATAGAATTTGAGATTGAACTAGTACCCGAAACTGCTCCTATATCATACGCACCGTATAGGATGGCTCCGATAGAATTAAAGGAGTTGAAAGTGCAGTTGTAAGAATTATTGGATAAAGGATCTATCCGACTAAGTTTTTCTCCATGGGGTGCACCTGTATTGTTTGTTAAAAAGAAAGATGGATCTTTTCTATTGTGTATAGACTATAGACAATTGAATAAAGTCACAATTCAAAATAAATACCCTTTGCCTAGGATAGAAGATTTATTAGATCAACTGCAAGGAGCAAAGGTATTTTCAAAGATAGATTTACGATATGGTTATCATGAATTGAGTATAAAGGAATTAGACATACCTAAAACTGCTTTTAGGATAAGGTACAAACATTATGAATTTTTGGTGATGCCATTTAGGTTGACTAGTGCACCAGTAGCATTTATGGATATAATGAATCGAGTGTTTAAGCCGTATTTAGACAGGTTTGTGATTGTGTTTATTGATGATATTCTAGTATACTCAAAATAAAGAGAAGAACATGAGGATTATTTGAGGACAGTGCTAGAAATTTTGAGAACTAAGCAATTGTATACAAAGTTTAGTAAATGTGAGTTTTGGTTGGATAACGTTACATTTTTAGGACAAGTGATATCTGCTGAAGGAGTATATGTGGATCCTAGTAAGATTGCGGCGATTATAAATTGTGAACCACCAAGGAATGTTACTGAGATATGAAGTTTCTTAGGTTTGGTAGGATATCATCAAAGATTCGTACAAGACTTCTCAATTATTGCATCACCATATATGAAATTATTGAGAAAGAATGTAAATTTTGAATGGACTTAGGATTGTCAATGAACCTTCGAAATCTTAAAAGAAAAGCTAGTCACTGTGCTAGTATTGACCTTGCCAATGGAAGGAGGTCATTATGTGGTGTATAATGATGATTCAAAGCAAGGGCTTGGTTGCCTGTTGATGTAAAATGGAAGAGTAGTGGCATATGCATCAAGGCAACTGAAATTGCACGAGTAGAACTATCCCACACATGACTTGGAATTAGCAGCAGTGGTATTCATATTGAAAATGTGGAGACATTACTTATAAGGAGTAACATATCAAATATTTACGGACCACAAGAGCTTAAAGTATGTTTTAACTCAAAAGGAGTTAAATCTGATGTAAAGACGCTAGGTGGAATTATTAAAGGACTACGATTATACGATAGAGTACCACCCAGGAAAGGTGAACGTGGTTATGGATGCTCTAAGTCAGAAATTAAGTGGAAGTTTGTGTTACATCCGCGCTGTTAGGATGCCATTGTTGATTGAATTGAGGAAGTTAGATACTTAGCTCAAAGTAGACACTTTTGATGGAGTGTTAGTTATTTTAAAGGTAAGGCCGCTGCTAATAGAAAGAATTTTGGCACCACAACGAATAAATGAAGAAATGAAAAAGCTGTGTAGTGATGTGAAAAGTGGAAAGGTGAAAGAGTTAAGTTGTAGCGAAGAAGGAATTTTAAAGTTTGGAAGTAGATTATATGTGCCAAACGTAGATGAATTAAGATGATAAATAATGGAAGAGGCACATTATTCAGCGTATGATGCATCCAGGAAGTATAAAATATTGAAGGGAAGTTATTAGTGGAAAGAAATAAAGGGTGATATGGCTGAATTTGTGTCAAAATGTTTGACCTGTCAACAGGTGAAGGTGGAGCATAAACATCCTACTAGATTACTATAATCGTTACCAATTCTTTAATGGAAATGAGAGCATGTCACAATGGATTTTACGGTAGGATCGCCAAAAACCCAGTAAGGAAATGATATTGTATGGGTGATTATTGATCGTCTAACAAAGTTAACTTATTTCTTACTTATCAAGGCTAGCTATAACTTAAATATGTTAGTAGAGCTATATGTGAAAGAAATTGTAAGGTTATATGGGGAACTGGCATCGATCGTATCAGATCATGATCCAAGATTCACATCACGATTCTGGTGAAGTCTACAGGAAGCTTTAGGTACTAAATTGAGGTTTAGTACAACTTTCCATCCTCAAACTGATGGCTAATCCGAACGCACCATATAGATATTGGAAGAGTGGTGACTTTGTCAGATGATCAACAATCACCCATACAACATTAGATTTTAGAGGTAATTGGGATAAGTAAGTACCATTGATGAAATTCAGTTATACCAATAGTTACTAAAGTAGTATCGATATGGCACCTTTTGAAGTACTGTATGGAAGAAAGTGAAGAACCTCAATCTACTGGGTGGAAGTCATAGAACGACATTGTTAGTATCAGAACTTATGAAAATTACTACGGAGAATATTTGCATAGTTCGAGCAAATTTGAAAACAGCACAAGATAGACAAAGAAGCTATACTAACCTTAAGTGAGCCGATATTGAATATGATGTTAGTGAAAACACCTTAGAGGGGGGGGGGGGTTAATAGGGTGATAATAATTTTTTGAGGATTGAAAGAAAGATTAGTGAAAAATAAAATTTGAATTTATGGCAAAAACCAAAAATATACTAAAAATAAACACAAAGTATACAAAAATCCAAACCACAAAACAAGTGATTTAAGGAGTTCGGATTATCAACAATCCTACATCTCCACCTAACTTATCCCTAAGTTAGGATTTTCAACACCCATACCAATCTTATTGCTAGATTGTGTTACAACAAGATGAGTTTTGTGGTTCAACTCAAACCAAACAATAAGAGTGTTTTTCTTGGCTCAACACAAAACTAAATCATAAGAGTTTTCAAGGCTCGCTCTAAAATCTTTACAATTAATGTGTTTTTGATATGGCTCAATGCAAAAACAATAAGAGATAGCACCTCACTACCTAAATCTTTAATCCTCAAAGAAAGAGTAAAACAAGGAGTACTTATCTCTACACACAAACCCAACTCTCTCAACAAGAACAAAAATGATTATAAAAAGAATTAAATGAGCACAAATGATGTTGTAAAATTAGAGAGAATGAAAATTAGCTTGCACTAACATGTTTTTAACATCTCTATTTACAGAGGAAGCCAAAACTAGCTGTTAGATATGGTAGAAATTCTGCCCAATATTTCCCCTTAATTTGTGCTTCAAAATATGACTTTTTCATCTGTCAGGGGTGTTCTCACAAGCTGGGAAGGTTGCTCATGATTATGACCATCAAAAATATAACCATTGGACCAATTATTGAATGACTAGTGGCTTCCTCACGACCCATAATGGTTCCTCATGATCGTGAGGATCACTCGTGATGAAGCCTCAAGTTTTATTTTCGGGCTTCTTCAGATGGCTGCTCAAGAGCTGGCAAGGCTCCTCATGATCATGAGGAGCCTCCCCTAGGTCATGAGCAAGCCTACCTTCTTTTCTTCTACTCATTTCTTCATCCTTTCTAATGCCCGATGTTGCTCACGATCGTGACTAGGTTCCTCATGATCGTGACCGTCAAAAACATTTTAAAAACTTCAATTTTTTACTCCCAAACACATTCAAATACATTGGGAATCAATTAGAATTGGATTGATTGTGTTTTGAAGACTTGATTAAGCTTGAGTTCATGAGGCACATTAGCTTGTATACTTGATGCACATTGTCCATTATTATGAGCATTACCTAATTAATATACACACTTTAACAAAACACATTAGATCAAAATTGTTTGTTAAAGTCGAAACCAATGTGAGTTAGATTGATGTTCATGCAAATGTCCAAATAATCTCCCCCGTTTTGTCTTTGATAAACAATTTTGAATAAGTGAGAAATAATAAATGTGTAAGTGTGTGATGTGCTCCCCCTTAATCATGTATAAGGGTTATATACTAAATATAAACATAATATATAAGTTAATGAAATCATGTGTGTTTATTAAGTCATATAAAAGAGACTTGTTCAAAATTATGTGCACATTTTAAAAAAACAATTCTCCCCTATTTCAATGCTTATTCCCGTTTTGAATGTAATACAATTATAATATAAATGTAAAATGGTAATGAAAATGTGCACAATTTTCTCCCCCTTTGTCAAAGAGCAAAAAGAAAATATCAATGGAAGCTCACCCTTTGTAAATGAAAGAAGTAATAATTACAACAATGAGAATATACATTACAAGCATAGGCACTGAAGGGATAATGAAAAACTTTCATTGAAAAAGATAGCAATTGAAATTGCATTAAAAAAGTAACAAGTACATAGATATATGTCCTAGGTGATCCTTAGAGACATTGCTACATAATGAAAATTAAAACATAAAACATAATTATATTCATAACAAAATAGGAACTAAGAGTCTTGAGGAGGAGGTGGTGTAGGATGACTATAAGGAGTATAGGAGCATTGATATCCTTGATGTTCATACAACATATGCACATCATATTGAAGATGAGTGATTTGAGAGAAGTTTTGGTTGACATTGGATTCTAAGTTGTCAAACCTAGTGTTGAAAGTGGATCATACCAAGGAAATTTCCTCAAACATTCTTTCTCATGGGGGTTTCCCATTATGTGCTTGAGAATCCCTAGATGAACCCTCACCCCTAGTTCTTTTCCTTTGAGTAGGTTAATGCTCTTGTGCCATAGGTTCATCACCCTCTCCTTGAGTGTGATAAAGATCAATTTGTTGCTCTTTCTTATGGGACTTCCTCTTACTTCCAATACCACAAATTTCCAACCTCCTTCAATTTCCTTGAATTTTTAATGAAATTGGTATCTAAGAGGTTTGAAGGAATGGAATCAAGATTGGAAGTGTTGATTCTAAAGTGTTGTGCAATTTTGGTAACATAAGCAGCTACGCATATGTTGCCCGAAATACTATCACTAATCAACCACAACTTCTATTGAAAAATTCTCCCCATGTCAATATTAATGCCATTAACAATACAATATAGGAGATAGAGATCATCAAAGGAGATGGATTCATGGCTTTATCCCCTTACATTTATAGAGTAAGCAAGGAGCCTTTGGATGTACCAAAGTGTTTTAGATTTAAGAGAGGAAGATTTGGTGTGACCCGAAATAAAATGTGTGTTTGGTTTATAATGAGCCAACCAAAAATTTTGAGACATCCAATTGGAGTTAATATAGGTTTGTCCACCACTTGTGAATCCAAAAATGGAGTCAAAATCTTGGGTTGTTAAAAATCTTTCCCTTCCCCCCAAGTTTAAAACTCATACTAAAGAAAGGATTTTTCTCATTTAAATGATGAGTTCTTAAGCAAAAAGAGGCAAGAAATTCAGTAATAAGAGATGGATAAGTGGGAAGGAAGTCAAAATCCATTTACAACAAACCTTCCCTTTCAAGCATTCCATGCACTTCATCAAGCACTCTAAGCTCTCTTAAGGCTTCTATTGACATGAACCTAGAAGGAATGTAGGTTCTTTAAGAGAAAGCATGTGTCCTTTGCCAATTTGAGAGTTTGAGTATGAGATAGGAGGAGTCCTGTGCTTTTCATGCTTAATAGCTCTCCTAGGTTCAGTAGAGGATGATGTTTCACCTTGTGTGCTTTTCTTTAGTGCCATGAGTGATAAGTGAGGGACTTTAAAAAGTAAGAGAACAAGCGCTTGGCTAGTAAAAGAATTAAAAAAATATTGTAAGAACACAAGGCTAAAATAACTAAGTAGGAAATGGAGAAGGAGCATAAATGTAGAAAATGTGTGAATTTTTTTGAAAATGCTTGCCTATTTATAGCCAAAATGCATGATTTATGGCCATTGGATCATGTTTTGATCAATGGTGGATGTAATTAGGACATTGGAACCTTGATGGAAGTGTCAAAATTTGAAATGCAAGAAGTTTAAATGCCAAATGGCTAGAATTGGTCTGACAGGTGCCTGCTCATGATCGGTCACGATCGTGAGTAGGGCTCGTGAGCACGCCTGTGCTCGCGAGCCTTGCGAGGTGTGCTCGAAGGCTGCTGCTCACGTTCGGTCTCGATCGTGAGCGCGCTCATGAGCGAGCCTGCCATCAGGCTTACGAGGGAGCTGTGTGTGATGAACAATGCCGCATTGCCCTTGAAGTTTTGGGCAAGTTACAAATTCGTCCCAAAGGTTGTTTTAATTAGGTCCTTTCGGACTAAATTGAAGAAAATTAAAACTTTTAATTTTGGGGATGTTTTTCAAAACCAAAATTAATAATTTTCATTCATGCAAATGTCAAGGATCACTAAGACATAAAAATTAATTTAGCTATATAAATAATTAATTATTTGTATTAATGTCAAAAATTAATTATTTATTAGCAAATAGAATCACTACTAAATCAACAATTAATTCACATAAAATTCATATTTAATGCAATAAATTTATACTTAACTTATCAATACCAAATTAAATTCAAGGTCAATCAAAAGAAATATTTAAACATATAAATCAAATAAATAAACCAAACAATCATCAAAGAAATCAAATAAAATACATCAAAAATAAATTAATGCATGCTAAACCCATCTAACATACCAAACTCTTGCCTAATAAAATTAAATATCTCTTCATTGAGAGGCTTGGTAAAAATATCAGCTAATTGATGATTTGTATCAACAAACACTAGTTTAATGTCACCACTCAATGCATGATCACGCAAGAAATGATGCCTAATGTCTATATGCTTAGTCCTAGAGTATTGAATGGGATTTTTGCTCAAATTTATAGCACTTGTATTATCACATTTGATTGGAATGTGATTAATTTCAATGCCATAGTCCATGAGTTATTATTTTTGCCATAACACTTGTGAGCAATAACAACTAGCCACTACATATTCCGCTTCGGCCATGGACAAGGCTACCGAAACTTATTTCTTGCTAAACTATGAAACTAAACATTGTCCTAAAAATTGATAAGTTCCGAAAGTGCTTTTTCTATCTAATAAGCTACCCGCAAAATTCTATATCCGAATAACTAATTAAATCAAATGATGAACTTTTAGGATACCAAAGTCTTAAATTCAAAGTGCCACTAAGATATTTTATGATACGTTTAATGGCATTTAAATGTGATTCCTTAGAACATGATTGGAATCTAGCACACAAGCATGTAGCAAATATTATATCGGGTCTACTAGTGGTTAAATAAAAGAAGGATATGATCATGCCTCTAAATTTCTTTTCATCCCGGTTTGCCACTCTCATCCTTAGTTAGCTTGGTGGTGGTACTCATTAGAGTTTTGCTTAGTTTAGCTCCATCCATCCTAAATTTCTTAAGGATGTCTTTAGTATATTTTTCTTGGTTAATGAAGATCCCATCCTTGCATTGCTTGATTTGAAGTCTAAGAATTTGAGCTCATCCATCATGCTCATCTCAAATTCACCTTGCATTATCTTAGCAAAATCCTCACACAAGCAATGGTTAGTAGCACCAAATATAATATCATCAACATATATTTGCACAATTAACAAATCACTTTTAAATTTCTTGATAAAAAGAGTAGTATCTACTTTTCCTTTTGAAAAACCTTTTTCTAAAAGAAAACTACTCAATCTTTCATACCATACTATAAGAGCTTGTTTCAAACCATATAATGCTTTAGACAATTGATAAACATGGTTTGGAAATTCATGATTTTCAAAACCAGGAGGTTGTTCAACATATACCTCCTCTTGAATATACCTATTCAAAAATGCACTCTTCACATCCATCTGAAATAACTTAAAATCTATGTAAGAAGCAAATGCAAGTAACATCCTAATAGCCTCTAACCTTGAAACGGGGGCAAAGGCTTCGTCATAATCAATTCTTTCTTCTTGATTATAACGTTTGGCTACTAATCTTGCCTTGTTCCTAGTAATGACACCTTTCTCATCCATTTTATTCTTATATACCCATTTGGTGCCAATAATAGGATAATTTTTTGGCCTTAAAACTAAGTTCCATACCTAAATTCTTTCAAATTGATTAACTTCCTCTTACTTGGCAAGTACCTAAAACTCATCTTCCAAAGCCTCATTAGTAGACTTTGGCTCTATTTGAGAGATAAAAGCAAAATTAATTAAGGGTTTAAGAGAAGAACGAGTTGTTACTCCTTTTGATGTGTCTCCCAAAATTAAGTCTTTTGGACGATCCTTCTTGAAACTCCATTCTTTTGGAAGGTCACCTTTGGGTGGTTCTTTATGAGCCTCCTCTTTATTAGATTCTTCTTCTTGCTTATTGTCTATTGATGGCTCCTCTTCTTCTTCATTATCTTTCTCCTTTAGTTCATCTATAAAATCATCACAACCAATATCCTTTCTCGGATCAAGTGAGTTAGATTCATCAAAGACAATATGCATGGATTCTTCAACAACTAGTGTTCTTTTATTAAACACTCTATATGCTTTGCTAGAGGTGGTATAGCCTAGGAAAATTCCTTCATCGGCTTTAGAATCAAATTTCCCAAGATTATCCTTGGTGTTCAATATAAAGCATTTGCAACCAAATACTCTAAGATATGAAATTCTTAGTTTTATTCCATGCTATAGCTCATAAGAAGTTTTATTTAAAATAAGTCTTTTAAAAATTCTATTTAAAATATAGCATACGGTATTGATGGCTTCCACCAAAAAATACAATGGCAATTTATATTCATTGAGCATTATTCTAGCCATTTCTACCAATGTTCTATTCTTTCTCTCAACTACCCCATTTTGTTGAGGTGTTCTAGGTGAAGAATAGTTATGAGAAATACCATTTTCAATGTAATAAGAATTAAATAACTCATTTAAAAATTCGGTTCCATGATCGCTTCTAATGTTAGTTATGCAAAAACCTTTTTTATTTTGTACTCTTTTTGTAAAACTTTTGAAAGCATCAAATGCATTATTCTTATGAGCTAGAAAGCATACCCAAATGTATCTGGAGTAGTCATTAACAAGTACATATGCATAATGCATTCCACCCAAGCTAGCAACTCTAGTTGGTCCAAGCAAATCCATGTGAATTAATTCTAACGGCCTAGAGGTTAATACTCTATTTTTAAGTTTAAATGATGACTTAGCTTGTTTTCCCATTTGACAAGCATAATATATCTTGTCCTTATTGAACTTGAGTTTGGGTAACTCATTCACAAGTTCTTTCCTACCAAGATCATTAATTAAATTAAAACTAGCATGTCCTAATCTTCTATTCCATATCTATGTATCATGGGAAATAGTTAACAAACATTTACATTCAACATTGCAAATTTCATCCAAATCAATCACATAAACGTTTTCCACTCTTTCACCCTTAAAGATTACTTTATCATCATTAATGTTACTAACAAAGTAATTTTTAGGATAAAATTTCAATTTGTTTCCCATGTCACTCAATTGACTAATACTAAGCAAATTATGCTTCAAGCCATCAACAAGTAATACTTTATGCATAGAGAGAGTTTTAGGATTACCTACTTGACAAATTCCAACAATCTTCCCTTTTGCATTAACTCCAAATGTGACATTGCCACCATCCTTAGACTCAAGGGAAATGAATTGATCTTTATCTCCCGTCATGTGCCTTGAACATCCACTATCTAAGTACCATTGGCTCTTGCCTTTAGTGGATTTCAAGAACACTTACATGATAACAATTCAAGCATTCTTTTGTACCCAAACCTTATGAGGTCTAGGCTGATTAGCATCACCAAAATCCTAGTAACATATATTACTAGTATTCCTAAAGTCATGCACTAGAAAAATCTAACATTTACAAATCTATTTGGCCTATGGAAATAAGTTACATTATTTTAATTATGCAAGTTGATTCTATTGTTTCTATGTGTCATGTTAGTGTGTGATGTGTGTATCATCTTTCTAGGTGCATAAGTTCTTACATTCTTATGTCTAGTACACTCACAAACATGCTATTTTTGGTGCCTAAAATTAGTCCTAGGTGTGTGCCTCTTTGTGTACATATAAGCATGCCTATGTTGAGGTCTTTTGGCTTGAGCATTAGATCTTTAAGTCACACCAGAATTCACATTGGAAAATTTCTTTTTAGGCATGTAAGACTCTTTAGCAAGTATGGGTGGAGTCTTAGTGCCACTTGTGGATGCATGTGTAGTGTTCATCTTAGCTTTAACAAATATTGGACTAGATGATGATTATTGGATATTCTTTGTATAGCCTAGTCCACTAGTATCCTTATGTAATTTTTGAGAAATAAGAATGTTATCTAAAGTTTATTTTCCTTTTTGAAATTTAGAAATTGATCTTATTAAATCAAAAATTTCTTTAGAAAATTTTGCATTTTCTAATTTACATTTATCAAGCTCATCTTAAATAGAAGCATAATTTTTTGACTCATTTTCAAGCTTTTTCTTTTGAAGATATGGCTTTAGAAAATCTATCTTTTAAAGCTTCAAATTCTTTAGATATTTTTGAAAATTCTTGTTTATAAAATTTCTTTTTAGAAAATAATTTATTGCCTTTAATCATTAATTTATGCACAATAGAATCCTCATCATCATCATTATTAACATCACCACAATCATCATCATTATCTAAACTATCATATTTAAAAGAATTAGTAGTAGATGGTACATCTGTTTCTCCAAAATCCATGAGAAAAAGGTTTGCAACTTCTTGGTTGTCCTCATCCTTTTTCAATTTGAATGAGTCATCCCAAGTTGCTTTGAATGCCTTCTTCTTCTTCTTGGCTCTTTTGCTCTTAAACTTTAGCTTTGGGAATTCACTTCTAATGTGCCTAGGTCTCTTACATTCATAGCAAGTCACTTCTTTAGACTTCTTTATGTCACTCTTTTTAGAGTCCCTTTGTCTTGAGAAATTCTTCTTTCTCAAAAATTTCCTGAACCCCTAGTGAACATTGCAAATTCATTATCCTTTTCACTAGAGCTAGTTGGACTCTCTTCTTTACTATCGTCTTGAATAGCTTTTAATGCTATCCCTTTTTTCTTTTCTTCCTTTTCTTCTTTCTCTCTTTCCCTTTGCTTAATGGTAAGCTCATGAGTGAGTAATTTACTAATAAGTATATCGGTTGAGAGCTTAGAGAGATCGTGAGCTTCTTCAATGGATGTCACTCTTGACTCCCAATCCTTATTGCGTAGCACCCTCAATATTTTTGTATTGACTTCTTCTTTAAAGTAATGCTTCCCAAGCTTTCTCAATGTGGTGAGAAGAGCATTCAACCTATTTGTCATTTCTGTAATAGTTTCTTATGGCTTCATCTTGAAAAACTCATATACATACACATGGAGTTGTACCTTTTTGCTCTTTACTTGCACATTTCCTTCATAGTGGTTCTCCAAGGTCTCCTATATTTCTTTTGTAGAAATACAATGCTGGACCTTTCCACTTTCCTCTCTAGATATAGAGGCAAGTAGAAGGGTGATGGCCTTCTTGTTCTTATAATTCTCCTCCTTTTGTTGAGTGCTCCATTTGGCTCTAACAACTAAGACCTGCACATTGTCCACATTTTCGGTTGGGGGACTTCAACCTTGAAGAACAACTTCCCACAATCTAATGGGATTATTATCAAGATACAATTCCATTTTAAACTTCCAATAGGGATAGTCATTGCCATCAAAGAAAGGTTTAAGTGATTGAAAAGAAAGAAATTCACTCCCTATGATCTTTAATTCTAGCAATTAAGTTCCTAGAATTTAAGCTTTGATACTAATTCAAAACACCCTAGAATGGGGGGGTGAATAGGATGATAATAATTTTTTGAGAATTGAAAGAAAGATTGGTGAAAAATAAAATTCAGATTTATGGTAGAAACTAAAAATATACCAAAAATAAACACAAAGTATACAAAAACCTAAACCACAACATAAGTGATTTAAAGAGTTTGAATTATCAATAATCCTATATCTCCACCTAACTTATCCCAAAGTTAGGATTTTCAACACCCATACCAATCTTATTGCTAGATTGTGTTATAACAAGATGAGTTTTATGGCTCAACTCAAACCAAACAACTAGAGTGTTTTTCTTGGCTCAACATAAAATCAAATTACAAGAGTTTTCAAGGCTCACTCCAAAACCTTTATAATTAATGTGTTTTTAATATGGCTCAACACAAAAACAACAAGCGATAGCACCTCATTACCTAAATCTTTAATCCCCAAAGAAATAGTAGAATAAGGAGTACCTATCTCTACACACAAACCAAACTCTCTCAACAAGAACAAAAATGATTATACAAAGAATTAAATGAGCACAAATGATGTTATAAAATTAGAGAGAATGAAAATCAGCTTGCACTAACATGTTTTTGACATCTCAATTTATAGAGGAAGCTAAAAACTAGCTGTTAGAGATGGTAGAAATTGTGCCCAATATTTCCCCTTAATTTGTGCTTCAAAATATGACTTTTTCGTCTATCAAGGGTGTCCTCACGAGTTGGGAAGGTTGCTCACGATCGTGACCACCAAAAATATAACCGTTGGACCAATTATTGAATGACCAGTGGCTTATTCACTACCCATAATGGTTCCTCACAATCGTGAGGACCACTCATGAGGAAGCCTCAAGTTTTATTTTTGGGCTTCTTCAGATGGCTGCTCAAGAGCTGGCAGGACTCCTCACGATTGTGAGGAGCCTCCCTTGGGTCGTGAGCAAGCCTGCCTTCTTTTTTTTCAGCTTATTTCTTTATCCTTTCAAATACCCGACGTTGATCACGATCGTGAGGAAATCATGACTAGGTTCCTCATGATTGTGACCATAAAAAACACTTCAAAAACTTTAATTTTTTACTCCCAAACACATTCAAATACATTATGAATCAATTGGAATTGGATTGATTATGTTTTGAAAACTTGATTGAGCTTGAGTTCATGAGGCACATTAGCTTGTATACTTGATGCACATTGTCCATTATTATGAGCATTACCTAACTAATATACATACTTAAACGAAACACATTAGATCAAATTTTTTTACTAAAGTCAAAACCAAGGTGAGTTAGATTGATGTTCATGCAAATGTCCAACAGTTAGTGAAAGAGTGTTTTTAAAGATATCACAACGAAAAGGCGTATTGAGATTTGGCAAACGTGGCAAATTAAGTCCAAGATTTATTGGACCGTATGAAATAATTGAACGTGTTGGGCCGGTGACTTATTGATTAACTTTACCTCCTAGTGTATCTGGAATTCACGATGTTTTCCATGTGTCGATGGTGAGAAGATATAGAAGTGATCCTTCTCACATACTATAGGAACAACCAATGGAGTTGAAGGGCAATTTGAGCTATGGACAAAAGCCAATATTAATTTTAGCAAGTGATCAAAAGGTATTATGTAATAAGGTTGTTCCTTTGGTCAAAGTATTGTGGAAGAATCATTATCGTGAAGAAGCTACGTGGGAATGAGAGGAGGATATGAGACAACAATATTCATACATATTCTCTTCAGGTATGAATTAGATTTGAAATGAGCATTCTCCAAATTTTGAGGATAAAATTTCTTAAGTGGGGGAGAACTGTCTAAAATTTCTTAAGTGGGGGAGAACTGTCATGTCCGCACCCGAATAATTAAAGTTATTTTGGGTCAGGATTAAATTATAATGAAAATAAGTTTGGAGAAAAGATTTAATTAAAAGAAATAAAGTTAAGGGACTAAATGGTAAATTGGCTTAAACCGCCATTTCTACAAATAAGAAGAAAGAAAAAAAAAGAAAGAGGAAGAAAAAGAGCAACAGCGGAAGAAGGAGAAAGGAAAAGAAGAAGGAGGAATCGATATTTTAGTGAGTGGATTTCTTTTCTTCAATTCTATAATTTTCTTATTTCTTTGTACTAAGTTTTGAGTTGTTTTAGAAATGATTTTGAGTCTATTGTTGAAATTTTGAAAAATTGTAACGTTGCAATAGTACGATCAGGCGGCGTCTGATTGCACTGAGGTGGCACCTTATTACAATGAGGCAGCGCCTCAGTCCACCAAGGCCCTCAGGCGGCACCTCAGTGAGCACTAAGGCAATGCCTCATTAAGCCATTCAGGCGGCGCCTTAGTGATCTAAAGGCCATTCAGGTGGCGTCTCTGCACTGTGCCCACGCCTCAGTGGTTAAAAATGTTATTTTGAGTGGATTATGATATGTGTTAATCTGAATTTGAAATATACATGATTTACGAATTAAATATAGAGTTTTAATTTGATAAAAAATATAAACAATTATGAAAATGTGATGATTTTGTGAGAATATGTACATTGAAAGGAAAGGTTATAGTAAGACCGTGTTCGGGGTATGGCTGGGTTCTGTGAGATGTAAGACTATGTCCGGGATACAGCAACTCACGTGTGAATGATATTTTTTATACCTAGGGTACAATGAGGAATTGACAGAAATGAGATATATGATAATGATAACTATCTTTGGGATAATGCTTAAGATTAATGAAAGCCTTTGGGGCTAATCCGAGTGGTATATAGATCGATATGCATATCTAAATTGAACCTTCGATGTGTTGGTTGGTGCCATCACATCGATAGCAACATGATCTGTTCCTGAATATTTTTGGTAAATTGTACAGTATTGTATTGTACTATGCATAATATGAAATTGAAATTTTAAAAGGGAAGTTGATTGAAATGTGTGAAAGGTAAAAGGAAGTTTAACTTCCGGAGAGCCAGACTTGAATCTTTAAAGAAATTATTTAAATGATTCTTTTGACTTAATTATAAACTTATTTTAATCTTTATGGATTAATTTATGAGTAAGGTGGAAATAATTTTAATTATTTTAAAAATGTCTCGGTTATTAATTATTCTTACTATTTTTTGCGATGGCGTTCAGTCTGTCTACTCACTGGATATGTTCTTGAGAAAATACTTACCACTCTACTTTTATTTTCTTTTCAGCATAAATTATAAATTGTATATATTATACATAAAATGGCTATTCACTAGATAGGCATGACTTACGATGTTGTCGGGGAAGAGACGGAGGTTCATTACTTTATCCAACATGATGCTGATGCTATTGTATCTTTGAGGGTATCGTTAGAACCTATCACAGTAGACTACCATACTCACATAGAGCGACAGGACTTCTTAAATGGCTATTTGACGGTCATGACAGTGACACATGCTACCACATCGGGGGTCTGGGTCTCTCGGACTTGGACTTAGCTGTATCCGAACTCTTTTTTGTTTTGTGGATGGGCTTGTGATAGGGAGTAACTGCATTTTTGTTGTAGTTACCGCGGTACTCTTCGGGCTAGTTAGGCCATTATGCTGGATAGATAGGTTATATTTACTTTTGGTTTACATTTGTAGATATTTTTGTATAAC
>CATIWO010144090.1:0-10885 GCA_949673435.1 Macaranga tanarius | reverse complement strand
TTGTATTAATTTTTTTAATGCAAATACTATAAAAAAATGGTCCAACTTAATATAAAATATCTTTGAGCCATATTTTATGGCATCTGTTGCTGTAGTTGACTTTGATTTAGTCTCATTTGATGTTCTGGAAGTTGCATTTAGAATAGAATTTATGCAGTTATTGCATCTAGAATAGAATTTCTATTGCCAGTGGGATGCAATTTTTTTATGACTTTTTTGAGCGACTTTTGTTGACAAAAAGGCATATTATACTTTGGATGCTATGTATTCTTATTCTGTTAGGAAAATATTACATCACTTCATTATGTGTGAAATTTGTAATGCCTGTGTGCTTCTGAAGCAACATTCTGCTGTTTACCCTAGCTTGTTCCTGAAAAGAGGACTGTTATTAACATGATTAATCTCTTCATCAAATAAGATCCTCTTTTCATCAAGAAGCAAAGAAGCATAGCCATATAGAAAATTTGAAGAAGAAAGCATTATTGAATTGGTCAGGATTTCGGATTTGGGTAGTTGTTACACTAGATGCAATTTAGATCTATTGTCTGTTTTTGGCATGTTAGCAAGTGACATACATTATGTCATGTACAAAATTGATATTAAGTTTGTGATGCTTTGCTTTAATGTAGGGTTTTTAAATCTTCTATCACACTTTTCTGTATTTTGATTTACTTAACTCCATCCCTCCTCTTCTCGTTTTGTCTAAATATGGTATATTGTCATTCTTTTTCTTTATATTATCTTCCATCTGTTGGTTGCTGATACCTCTATTTCCAATTGTCCATGATTAGGGAGGAATGCCAGGTTCAGCAAGGTTAAGAGATTGTGAGATTCTCCAGAAAATCATAAGCAAACAAGCTGCATTAATCTGCTTTTCATGAAGCTGTGCAACCTAACAACATTAATCTTTTATGATTGAAATCAAGTCATCAATTTTTTAATTTCAAGGAGAATATCTTGTAATAGATTATTTTTAATTTCATATTAATTTTTTAAATATCAGATTAGATGAAATGTGGTTTTATGACAGATTTTGAAATTTTAAATAGTTTAAGCATGAATTTTTAGATAATAATATAATCTCCATTTGATCCGAATCTCCGCTCCGACTTGCTCTGATTTTTCGGAGCAATTCGGAGTGGAGATTTTAATTTTCGGGTCCGGATCCGGAGAATTATTTTTTAAAATTTCTGAAGTTCGGATCGGGTCTGGATAATTTACATTCTCCGGACTGCTCCGAGCCCCGCTCAGCCCTAAGTAAACCTTATCTACACTTTGTGGTTTGTATTCTAACATAAGCTAATATTTTGCTTATTAGAAAAAAGCATAGTATTTAAGAAAATATTTGATGCTTCTTAATCAGATGATATTACGAAACAATTTTCGTATAATTTAAAAAAAAAACATTTTGCCATGATTGGAGTTTGCAGCACATGAATGGCTTGATTTTCATAGTGCAAATGAAAAGGATAGGGTAACTACCAAGTGTTAATTACTTTGAGGTCAACAGCTAGAGATAATAATTTATATCCACATTCATTAATCAGTGTTAGCTAGAGATAATATACATATATACATAATTATTAATCATGCAATGTTTTATGTACCAAATCCAACTTATAAGCCAATATTATGTACTAGTGCTGCTATTACATGAGAGTGAATTTGATTTCCCATTTTTTTATTAATCAGAGATAATAGACTTTTATATCATATATATATATATATATATATATAACTAATTTCATTTTCATCATTCATTATAGTACAATTAACGGATTTCACTTTTTTCAAGAGTAAAAATTAAACCGATGACTTTTAGCATAAAATCTCAATGAGGAGATGACTTTTTGTCAATTCTCCCACACATCATTAGTAATTTAATTTTTCATTTAATTATATATATGTACATATAGAAAAATCAAATTAGCTATGATCATTTGAATGATACATCAAACAACTAATGCAAATTACAGTCCAAATTCACAGGTGCCCAGCTTCATGTATATATATATAGCTTAATTATAGTACCATAGGAAGTGGCCCCAATATAAGACTGTGTGGGCAAAGCAAAGCATTGATGCACGCACAATAATTGAGGGGTCCCCGCCCCTATCTATAGATGTATGTATATATATATTTTTGTTGTATGTAATGAGGAAAAAGAAGATAGGAAGAGAGACATGTATGGTGGTGGTGGTGGTGGTGGGGTTTTGGATTAGGGAGGCGCACGTGGGTTTCATAAAAGCTGCCATTTTGACCAATCGATTACCTTCTGCTTCTGCTGCTTCTTCTTCTTCTCCTCCAACTTGTATCTTTCTTTCTTGGGCATGCACTAGGACATGTACATGACAGTGGAATATGGCACCATGCATCTCATTCTTGGCCGACAACAGAATATTGCATGTAGCTATTTAGCTACTGCGTTGAATTGTACGTTGTAACCTGACACAACTCACCCACCCACCTCCTCACTTTTCTCTCAATTTTTGTTCCCATCTTCACCTAATGCTCTCTTGCTATATGCATGCTGCCATCACCACCACCCAATGTACAAGTTCTCGTTTTTATTTCACAAATATTCGTTGCAATATCAATGTAAAGAATATATAAATAAAAAAACGTGTATACTTAATGATGGTTCTTTGGCAAACTCATAGCTATAAATGATGGTTCTAATTCTTTTACAAACAACATTAGATAATCTAAATAAAAGTTATGAAGTTAAAATAATATGTACTTTTTTAACGATATATATAGAGTTTGAATCCAACTATTATCGATTTAAAGAGGAGAGCTGCCTATTATTTATGTCATATAATTTTTCTATTAATAAAAAAAAATAATATGTATGTAAATTGATCATAAAATAAGACAATATATATAAATTTCATGAAATAAAAGAATTGTACTAAATGTGAATCCTCGAACACTTAGTCTATCATTCTTCTTAGCTAGCATAATTCTTGAATTTACAAATAAAATTAGACATAAACAGGACTAAATTAAAATCGATGGATAATTTTATGATTTTAACTATGAACAAATCAATTTTCTCTCAAATATCTAAATTGGAATTATTTTTTTATCTAACATAACTTTTAAGTTGAAAAACTCAAGAGTCCAAAGATATCACACTACGATAAAAATACCTCAAATATTTAACTAGCTAGGATTCAAAATTAAAATTGGTAGTTTAATATACCAACTAGGAGTTTAAATTTTACATAAAATTAGCACCATTTATCGTTTTAATTTTCAAAATCTTTTAAGGAAGAGTATTCTTACTCACAGGAGAAAAAATAAAACGTAGATAAAAACTTTTAATATATACAAACATGCTAAAAAGAAAAAAAAGTATTATTTAGCAGTTATATAAATTTTAATCATTATAAAATTTGAGCGGGTGGATCCCCTAAGAAGAGCAAAGCTCTTTTTTTTTTTTTTTATACACAAAATTTTAACTTAAGAACTTACTCAAAAAAAATTTAAACTTGTAGTTATTTGAATAATATATAATATATATTTTATTTTACCTATAGGTGAGAAGGTATATTTTTCTTTTTTCTTTTTTCTTTTATGGGTGACACAGAAAATAGGTAGGGAGGTGAAAGATTTATGTAATTTGAAGTCTGAAGAATACTGATACAAAATCTAAAATCCAACATCTTCTGCTGCAAAGAACAAAGAGTAAAATCATCCCTTACGTGCAAGAGAGCAACAAGAAACAAAAGCAACAAACCTTTTTCTTTTGAGATGCAGAAGAAGTCATCTTTTACTGCAGACGTGGCACACGTGAATATGGGTTGTTTTCCAATAATTCCATTCGCTATTAGCCCCACAAATACTCAGTTTTGACCACAAAACGGCTAAAAGATGATCCAAAAGCCATACCCAAACACTGTGTTTAGATTCTTTTCATTTTTATCAAAGTCTCTGTCCCCTTTCAAAGATAATAAACTTAATTAATTACAGCTAAAAATTTATTTAATTATATGCTAATGTTGTTTTGGTAGTAGACAACAAAATCAAGAGCAAGATTAAGACATAGACGTGCTAACAAATCCTTACTTAGTCTAAATATAAATTAATCTCATACTCCTTTAAAATTTTCCCTCATCTTTTTGAGTTTCTCTGATTAATTTTTGAAAAATTAGCAACACTAAAATTAAAATAATAAATAATTAATGTTTTAACTACTAAATTTTTATTTAAGCAACGAGAATTCAAATATGATTAATGATATTAAAGAAAATTAATAATTTTATAAGAAATTTTTTATTTCGCAAAGGTACTTTTTTAATGACATAATATATATATATATATATGAGTAAAGGGATTAAAAGAAATCAAGATAATAGCTTAGATTTCTTCCTTTTGGCACCAAGCAAATTGAGGTACAAACAATATATATATATGTATGACTAATTATGAGTTATTTATATAGGGTCTAAGCACTTTTTAGACTCTCTTTTGATGTAGCATTTGACTAAGAAAATGATAACAAATAATTTGATCATTAAACAGCATAAATTGTTGCATAAATCATGAATGATAATCCACACTTTAAATGATTAATGGCCCTACAGCATTATGAAATACATAGAGAAACTCCATGATACTGCTGCTGCTGCCTCCATCCACGAGCCCCTTAGTTTGGTCATCTGCTACTTTATTAGATAGTCCAAACTACCTTCAAAGAAAAAGAAAATAAAAGAAACCATTAAATCTAAGAAGAAAATTTTTAATAAATACAAGTTGGATCGGTTACGTGAGGTGAGGACAAAACCATCAAATTTTACATTTAAAATCCTTCTCTTTCAACATTTACATCACCAATTCCTTAATATTTAAGTGATGCTTGAATCTTCTTTTTAAAGCTTAATTATTGATTTTTTACTGTATACAAATTTTCATTATTCAGGTAGAAAAAAATTTTCTACTGTGGCTTATAATTATTTCAGGCATAAATAATATTAATAATCTATAATTAAAATATAAAATTTATGTTATATTTTTTATATTAAAATAATAATAATGTACACACATATCAAATAATTATAATAGATAATAAAAAATTTCTCTCGCCAAATTCTTAAATTTTTTACCCACATTTGAATGTATATATCTTTGCAAATAATGGGCACTTATTTTGAGGCACATAATTTGATGAAATTATAATAGTAAATATTTTTATGTTATTTTTGGTTATAGAGAAGGAAAGATTCCCAAATAATGTTTTAATAAAATGTTTTGTGATCAATTGATGTTTAAAAATAATTTTTTATAAATAGCGGCTAATTGAGTATTGATAAGCTATAGCTTGTAAAAAAATAAAGTTACATGCAATAGTAAAACAAATGTATTTCAAAATTACATTGAACTGCAAGGAGTTTCTTCGGTTCAACAAAATCGCAAGGGTTATTATTAGCCCATGTTGCTGATTCTAGCAAGAAGTGTGCACACCTAAACCTGACACAGTTTCCATGGTACAAAAGCTCAACTGGGTAGCAATAATTAAATAAAAGTTTTTTACATGAATAATTGATCTGAGTTTCATTCTGATCCTGTTTAAGAATGAATATGAATAAATGAATGAACCTGAAAAGATTCAGAACTCTGGAAGCAAAAAGTTCAGTTATAGCCATAGAAAGATTTTGCTTTGACCTCCTTAATTATATGTATATGCAATGGTGGCTAACTTGTCTTGTGGTCCAAAATGATGGCTCAAGCTTCACATGGCTATGTCCTTGCTCATTAACTATGCCAACAAAAGCATTAAAAGGGGCATATATGTATATGTGTGTATCACTATTCTATCAGAACCCAGAAAAGAAAACAATCTGAATTAAAGATCACATAAAAAAGACATCGATGAAGAAATTGTGATCATATAAGAGACAATAAATATAATATAAAAACTGGTTTTTTTGATTAATACTATCCGATGTGTGTACATATATAAATCTAAATTAAATCATTTCAAGGCCAATAATCCCATAACAAACTTTTGTTTTGTTCAAGATTTTCAAGCCGCAAATATTTACACTCCTCCAAGAAAGAAAAGAAAAAAAGGATCTTGATCACCATCTTCATAATCTTCTTGTTGTTAATGATCTTGATGGCCATGCATGTGGTGCAGCTAGCTAGGTAAGAAACTAGAGATGAGCACTTGCAACTAAAGGTAGCAAGCAGCTAGTCATGCCAGCAAAGAAGCATGACTACACATCTCCTAATAATATAAAGCCTGGCCTTTTGTTCTCTAAAGGCAGAGCCAAGTCCTTTGCTAGATAGCCTTCTCTTTGAGCCTCCAATGGTAGCAGCACTGCTCATCATCTTCATGTTGCTTGCTTAATTGCTAGTGAACTACTAATAGCTAGTTGCTTAAATTGTGCAAATGATTATAGTGGGTGTGTTTAGCTGAGCAAAATGAAATGAAAGGTAGTTGTGCTTGAAATGAAATGGAGGATGAGAGGTGAGTGTTTATATACAGAGGAATTGTAGAGAAATGGGGTGTGGTGTGGTGTGGTCCTGGCTAACGTTGGTCTAGTAAAGAGGCAACGATGGGGCATGAAAGGGCGTGCAGTGTCTCTTAACCCACCAGACAATAACTTCTGGGTCCACCTTCCCCACTTCGCTTCCACACCCATCCCTACCCTTCTACATAACATTTGTATATTCCTTCATTTTCATCCTTAAAATTAAAAAAAAAAAGCTGAAATTTAAGTAACAAATCTTTAATGGCTCTATATATATTTTGCATTTGATATTGCTACCATACCCTTAAAAGTAATGTACTATTCATATTTATATTCAACCTCAAAAAATTAAAAAGAAAAATCATTCAACCAAAAATTTTGTTATAGTACTTAATTACTTGTCTAAATTGAAGTTCCATATTATCATATTTTTTTTATTTGTATATAATGCATTTTTTGTATTTTGAACCTGTTCCGATTTGATAGATTGATTTTAGTTGAAGAAATTTTTATTCTAAATTCAAAATTAATATTTACATTCATATGGGAAAAAATAAAACCTGAATTGATTTTATTTTTGGATTGGTTTTGATTGTATAGTGGTAGTAATTTAAATCTCAATTTTGATTTGGTATCTGTCATAATAAATAGTTCTAATTTCTTTTTTTTTTTTTTTTTGTCTGAACCATTAGCTTTCAGAGTTCATTAGATTCTAACTAATTTAGTTCGATCCGGATAGAACCATAAGAACGGCAAATGTATTCCAATAACCAACTAATCCAGTTCGATTCGGATAGAATCACAAAGGCGGCAAAAGTATTTCAACAACTATTTAACGTAACTGCGTTTGCAAAAATTCGAACTCGAAACTTTAATTTAAACAAGAACAACCTACTATCAGCTAATTCCAACTATTGTTAATAGTTCCAATTTCAATTTTAATGTTGAATAAAATTGAAACTGAACTATAAATGTGGGATGCAATTTTTCAGGTTTCAACCTAGACCATCTAATATTTCCGATTTTGAATTAGTTCAAACCTAATTGTATGTATCATCTAGAAAAAAACCTAATTGTACGTATGAACATTATTATTAGTTGCCGACTAATTGTCTTATAATACAAAAAATCATTAAGAGTTGAAACTCTAAAAATTTCTATTCTACTCTAACTGAAATGAAAATTTTCATAATTTTTTTTAACTATTCATATTTAAAAGTTTAATCTTTAAACTTTGACTAATTCAATATGTAATCAAGTATCTATCTCTAGAAAATGGCTTAACACTATCAGATAACAAAAAGATTTTATGCCCAAATCCTTTTAAAATCATCAATGTAATTTCACATTGAAAATATTGGAAAATGTTAACAAGAAACTAACTCAATGATTGATACATATATACATGTAAGCAAAAGTATGAAATAATTATTCAAATACGTACAACAATACAAACAAAGCCAATATATCATTTTCTTTTCTTTTTTTTCCTTTTACTTGCCTTGTCATATTCGAAATCCTAACTCGTGCAGGCATCACCCACCAGCATAATGGGTCGGCCATTACTTCAATAAGGTGACAAATTTCTATAGTTTATTATGGCAACCTTTCAATTTGTTGATGATGTGATTATAAATTAAGTGGACTAATACTTCTGCAGCTCAATATTTTTGGAGTCTTTTGTAAATTTATCTTTTTTAACTTATAAAATAATTATTTAAATACTTAAATTTGTTTAAAATAAGATCTATTAATAACATTATTTGAAGTATTTAAATAATTTTTTTAAGTAAAAATAAAATTATTTAAACACCTAATAGATAAAAAATATTTATAAATAATATTTTTATCAAATTAAAATATTAAAATGATTAATTTATAATAAAGGGTTACATTGTGCCAAATTTAAGGGCGGCAGATTGCTAATGTATCAAGCCTAAATTAAGTTGATGACGAACTAATATATATTTATGTATATTGAAAGGGCTTTTTTTTATCTGCTTTTTTGTTTGATTATTTTTGTTGGATCCACCTAAATAGGCAATAGATGATGAAAGGGATGAAAGGATAGGGAGATATCAGTTGAATCCTACATAACAATGCACATTAACTAACTTTGATTAATTATCTTTTTCTTTTTACTTAAAAAGACTATTATTATTAGGTCATCATCTTCTTTATATATAATTAATCATTCTTTTTAATTTGACTTCTTATTAATATTAATTAATAAATAATACTATATCCATGTAGTCATTTAGGGACCACCAATGCTAGTAATGGTGTTGTCACTCTTTGTTGATAAATAATTCTTTTTTTTTTTTCAGGTTACCAAATTTTTTTTTGTCAAAAAAAATATTACATTCCAACAGAAATAAAGCCTTACAAACGAAATAGTAGAACCCACCATAAAAGCTAAGCTTCCAAATAAGAGAAAAACAAACTGACTTCTACAATTATTTGTTTCTTGCATAATTTAGAGGATTCAATTTTTTGTGGGAGATGAGATGTAAGAGTAAAATAAAGCAAGGAAAATTTAATACGATGGCTGATATTTTTTTCATTAATACAGGAGATGATGTTCTTATTATAAAAGATAATTTTTAAAAGTTAAATATAATTAGTTTCATCACTCAAATATTCTAATTTAGAATATTTAAATAAAAATTAATTTAATAAAGTGATAAATATATTTTTTTTTTATTTTAACAAATAACTAAAATTTGAGTTATTTTTACAATTGTTAAAATGAAAAAAATGTGCCTTTAGGTGAACATGCAGATTACAAAATAAATGTGCCTTAAGGTGAATATACAGATTAGAACTTTCAGGTGGAACTTTATTTTATTTTAACAAAAAATATACTCTATTATTATTTTCTTTTGTTAAAAAAACATATATATCTTTCACTTCCTATATGAAAATAAATTCATAATATCTAATTCATGTTTCAATATCTGCACATATTTAAGCTAGCTATGAAAGATATATGTGTATCAATTTTCTTGTATATATATATAAGCACATTGCAATGTAAAGTTGGCAGCAGACCATATGAGAATAAGATCTCACCGACATTTTAACTCTTGAGATTTGCTAGGAATTTGAATCCAGTTCTCATATCTGGCATTAATAAGCACATTTTTTGCAAATTTTTTTAACTGAAATAAGCACATTAATAATAATAATAAGCACATTAATAATAATAATAAGCACATTTTTTGCAGTACATAAGTTTTTTTTTTTTTTTTTTTGAGAGAAGCAGTACATAAGTTAAATATATATGTTTAAAAGAAAAATCAAATTAGTTATATCCATGAAACATATATATTTTTGCATGATCATCACATGAATAAATCAAAAAATAATATGATGAAAAATCTCTTAAAAAATACCCTCAAATTCCCATTATAGCTAAAGCATTACCAGACATGAAAAAAAAAAAAGTTGAGAAAAAAGTGAAACTTGAAATATTTTTTAATGACCAAGATTCCATTATATTTTTACATTATCAAGCTTGGCAAGTTTAATTAATGTAAGAGCTCAAAACCCAACGTAGTGATAGATTAATTTATAATAATTAAAGATTAATAATTAATTAAGTTATGCTTAAGCAGCTTAACCAAAAAGCAATGCACAACTTGCTTGTTCTCGTGTTCCTCCCATTTCACAAAGGACACCAACTTCCATTCACTCTCATTTCACTAAACAATTTTATGATAATTATTAATTTAATTTTCTAATCTTTCTTTGTACAATTTTAAGCTGTCAATATCGATTCAAGAGCAGACGTTTTGAAAACCCTAGCCGTCTCCTTTTTTCTCTGGTTTTCATTAAAAAAAATTTCTTGGCCACCGCCGATCATCTCTTAAATCGGCGGTCCCTTCTTCTTATTAGTTTTATTTAGTTTTTTTTTTTTTTTCATTCAATAAAATACAAATCTTTGATCTGTTATTTTTTGTTGGAATTTTTTTAATCTTCCTATATGGAGCTATTACCTTTTATGGGATTTGTTTATTTATCATTCATGGATTATGATTATCTCCCAATCATGAATTCTCTATTAGTATTTCTGCAATCGGACTCACCTAAAGATCAAAGAGTCGATTTATGGCTAATCAAAGTCATTGAGTGGAGCGTACAGATCGTCGAGTTGCACATCAGAAGAGCTCTGTCAATGCAATTGAGGAATAGTTTCAAGAAATTTCTTGATTTGAGTGAGATTTTGTTCTTATACTTCTTGATTGTTATGTTATTGATATTATTTTTTTTATCAATATGTACTTTTGATTTTTATTCAATGAAAGATTTAATCTTTTCCATCAAAAAAAATATCGATTCAAGAGCTTATCAGTAAAAAAAAATGTATATTTTGTTAATTAAAAAGCTAGACAAGAATTTTAGAT
>CATIWO010144067.1:0-10843 GCA_949673435.1 Macaranga tanarius | reverse complement strand
AATATTTAAGCCAAGATGTTTTGTTGATATTAAGATATGATAATTAATATGAAGTAGCTATGACTGTTAGCAACATGAGATTGATATTGGAAACCAGCAGCTATATGCATGAGTGAATAGTGCAGCTCTTGAAGAAAAGTAAGAATTTTTTTGTCTTTTGTTTGATAAGTAATCTAAAGATATGAATGTTTATTTTATGTATTTTGTATATGTACTTGGGCTCTAGGCTCAAGAAATATCAAAAGTGCTTAAAGTCAGGAAGTGTTACTGTCAAGGCCATTCCAAGTATGGGGTAATCTACCAGCCATACCTGCTATAATCATTATTTTGTATTGATATATTTGTGTGTAATGAAGAACTGGAAGTTTAAGTTTTGGCTTCCATAGTTACCGCTCTTCTATTTCTCTTTTGAACAAAACCTCTTTCATTTTTTTTGTTCTAATTTTTAGAGTTCTGGGCTGCTAAAATTTATTTCAGAACTCTATTTGTTTTACAATGACTTGGTTTCTGATTTTCAATCTGTAGATCCCAGGAAACGTGCTCAACTTGATTGGTGCAAACGCACCAAAATCATAAATGGAATTGCAAGGGGAATTCTTTATCTTCATGAGGATTCTCGGCTTCGAATCATTCATCGTGATTTAAAAGCTAGTAATATATTGCTCGACAACTATATGAACCCCAAGATTTCAGACTTTGGAACAGCAAGGATTTTTGGCGCTGAAGGGGAAGCTAATACTTGTAGAGTTGTTGGAACATAGTAAGTTGGAAATTATTAAATTTATCAAGTAACTTTTACGCTATTAATCAGAAAAATCCTAGCATAAAAGTCATTATATTAATGATGTCTCTGCATTATTTTCCGAGTCTATCAATCTTACATGATTTCTGAATTTTTAATAATTATCTCTTATTAGAGTTTGTGATTCCAATTCTGTTTGGTTTGACTTAACGAGTTTTTACTGAAATTATTTTGAGTAAAACGAAATGTTAAATGTTTTAAGAGATTTGTGGTGGTAGCGGAAGAATCGAACTGATAATATAAAAATGATGTCAGCCTATTTTCGCTTATTGATTTAGATCTTGCGTTGTTTATATTTCCCTATTAAACACTTTCTCTACTCAGTTAGATGAATTGCTCCTCCTCTACTCATAATTTCATAACTTTTGGTTATTGGAGACTTAGAGAGTACAATTTTATTTTTTCCACATATAAGCCCCGTTTTCTTTTTCAAATTCAATGTTCTTAGTCATTTCTTAATTTGTGCTCTCTTGTTGACGTACACAGTGGATATATGGCGCCAGAATATGCTATGGAGGGACTTTACTCCACAAAATCTGATGTTTTCAGTTTTGGGGTTCTCTTGCTTGAGATCATAACTGGTAGAAAGAACACAGGATTCCAAAAATCAAAAAATGCTCCCAACCTGGCAGGATACGTAAGTTTTGTTACCTTACGAACTCCTCCATTTAATATCATAGTCTGAAGTTTTGATAGTATTGATGTTGCTATGAACACAGGCATGGCATTTGTGGAATAGAGGAAATGAGGTGGAGCTGATAGATCCATTAATGTCTGATTCTTGTTGTCCTGATGAATTTTCAAGATACATACATATTGGACTGTTATGCCTTCAAGAAGATGCTTGTGACAGGCCTACCATGTCATCAGTTGTTTTAATGTTGAAAAGTGAAACTGTAACTCTTCCTCAGCCTGAGAAGCCAGCCTATTCTATGAGAAGATTCACGGACAACATCGAGGCAAATTGTAACGATTTTTCTGCCAATTGCTTAACCATTTCTAATGTTTCGGCTCGATGATGTAACAGATGAACTAACAGTAGAAAATGTAATTTATTTCAAGTCCTTACAGCTTCCTTCATGATTTTGTCAACCAGAAATCTTGTCTTTTTTCCCCTTAATTTAGTTCCTATAAAATGCCATGAAACAGAAAATTTGGGGTTTTTTTTTGCTGAGTAATTCTTCTTGTTAAAAAAATGACAAAACGAGGCAAGTCTTGATTCCTGAAAGGCTGCAGCTGCCCACCGTATACTTTTACTTTTTTTTTTTTTTTTTGGTTGCAGCCCTTGGTATATTTATTTTGTTCATTAATAAGAATAGACTGCATAATAAAAAATAATTTTTTTAATCATATAATATTTGAAAAATAACTATTAAATTACTACTTCACAAGACTATATTTATTTCGTAAATAATTATTTTATAATGATAGATTCCTTGAGTTTTACTTTAAAATGGATATGAAGAAAAAAAAAACAGTTAATGATAGATTACAATGGAATTAAACAATAAGATCATGTGATAAATGTTGACATAACAGGCTGGCTGCTTTGGGCATGAACAGTATCATTAAAAAACAACCATGTGTTAGATTATGGAATATAACAATTTGGGGAAGGAAAGGTAATGAAAACAAGGAAATATATTATTTTAATTAGAGAATGGAGACAAGGACAAGTGATTGTAGAACAAAGCCACATGCAGTCCACCAAGAAATTTTCTTCAAAAGAATCTTATCACTTAGTTTGACATTTTTTTTTTTCTTTGAACTTGAGAGATTATGGAGTAGATTTGATCTTGAAAGACCACGGTTAACAAAGGTTTGAACTATAGTTTAAGACCTTGTGGCTGAGGGCAAGGAAAGTGCACTTGCTCAAGCATAAAAGCATTAAAGCCTTGATTTTGGCCTTTACGAAAAGGAACCTTTTTAATTGAGATTATGCCATTAATGATACATAATTAAATAAAACCAAGGTCAAACTCAAGTTCTTATTGGACAGAAAAAAATCACTTAATTGTATGAAACAGGGACTTTGCAGCTGCAATATAATAATTTATGGTACTTCCAATTTTACACACTAGGAACAAAGCATTCAGATCATCATCTTGATAAGATTTTCTTTGAATAATTTTATTGTATAACATGTGCCCCCATGAACTAACTTATACAAATTTCTATGGGTTTATTGGGCATGTCAATATCATTAAAAAATAGTAATTATAGTCTTAATGATACTTAATTTATTTGGATTCTGTTAATATTTTGAAGATGAGAAGAGATTCATGAATTAACTTCTTTCATTGAATTGTCTTACTCTATGGATTTGGTCAATTTTTTATTTTTGCTTCTCAAAAATATCTATCATCACCTCTCATTCATGGTATAAAAATAATCCTGGACCACTACATTTATCTGGAACTTCTTTCTTAAGTTCACCTAATGTTTAGTTATTATTTGTTTATTGAAGTAATATTACGTTTTTTGACTAATCAATTTTCCGATTCTTGATGAAACGTTTAAGGATGAAAGTTTCAGCACAAAATTCTACAAGATAAATACAGTAACAAGAACTTGCCAATAGAAAATGAAATTGAAAGATCCTCGCCTGCAGCAAAATTTGACTTGTCTTTGAAAAAAAAAATTGATTATTGGCTTCCTTTGTTGCTTAAATTGGTGATCAAACTACCACCAAAAATGAGAAAATGGACAAATCTACACTTTCAGATATGCTTTTCCTCATCATGCCACTTTTAATCCTCTCTAAATCTGTTGCTAAAAATCCTCTAGTCACAGATTGTTCAAATGACACAAATTCAAGAAACTATACCCCTAACAGCACATTTGAAAGCAACCTCAAGCTCCTTCTTCAAAACTTAACTTCTTCAACTCCACCAACGGGCTTCTATAACATTTCTATTGGAGAGAGCTCTGATAAAGTCAATGGGCAAGCACTCTGTAGAGGAGATATCAATGCCACAGCTTGCCAAGCTTGCATCAAGAACGCAGTTCAAGAGCTTCTAAATATTTGCAAGAGTAAAGATGCAATCATATGGTATGAATTATGTCAAGTTCGATACTCTTTTCAGATGTTTTTTTCGATGCAAGTTTACGCTGGAAAATATGTTGATTGGGAGATTCAGGAGAAAAGTATATCGAACCCTGTTCATTTTAATGAAGTTTTGATGTATTTATTAAGTAACATCTCAAATGAGGCTGCGTATAATACATCAAAGAAGATGTTTGCTACCGGAGAAATAAACTTTTCGGAGAAGGAAACAATATATGCTCTTGTTCAATGCACCAGAGACATCAAAGGAGTTGATTGCCATAGTTGTTTGGAACAAGCTTTTGGAGATCTTTATGGCTGCTGCTATTCGAGACAAGGTGGAATTATTGTTAGCAGGAATTGCAACGTGAGATATGAGCTGTACAGCTTCTACAATTCGTCAACAAATTTATTAGTGTACCCAACTTCAGAAGGTCAGTGAACAGAATGTTTTGTAGATAATCTGTTTTACATGTGTTTAAGCCATTATTGTTGCTTATAGATACATCGATCTATAACATAAACCTGCAATTTTCAGTGGATAGTTTAGAGGCTAAGCTAGAACTAAATTGAGTTCTCTACTATGCAAAGCAGGGGATAAATGGAAGGCTTGGATGATTGCACTTGCTGTTTGTACACTAGCAGTAGCAGTTGCAGTTCTCATTGGATCTTGCATTGTCTATCACCGTCGAAAAGCAGGACAACAAGAAGGTAAATTATCTTCTGAATAGGTTAAATTCGTATCACAATAACAAAGAACTAGAGCTTAGTCATCTTTTTTCCTCATGTTTTTTAAGATGAGAAAAAAAGCCAGCTTGCATTATTACTTGAACTGGCAAGCCCTAAAGGAGTGTCAGTGGCACAGGCAAATGATGTAGTAACTTCTGAGGATCTGACTTTCTTGGATCTAACCACAATAAGGACAGCTACTGACTATTTTGCTGATCACAATAAGCTGGGGCAGGGTAGTTTTGGTGCTGTATACAAGGTAACACCGAATCTTTTCAGTTTGAGATGACTTCATTGTTTGTTTCCATTCATGGATGGAATCTGCATATTGATTGCAAATTTTTTCAGGGTGTGCTACCTGATGGAAAGGAAATAGCTATTAAAAGGTTGTCAAGAAAGTCATGGCAAGGCTTGGAGGAGTTCAAGAATGAAATCCTACTGATTGCAAAACTTCAACACAGAAACCTTGTAAGGCTATTGGGATGTGGCATAGAAGGAGAGGAGAAACTGCTGGTTTATGAATACATGCCCAACAAAAGTCTTGATCTCCTCATTTTTGGTCAGTTCCATCTTTTGTCATGCAGCCATTACTAGTAGCAGAACAAATGCTTAGATGCTAACTTTCCTTTCCTGATGCAAATTTCAGATTCTGAAAGACGCAAACAACTTGATTGGAAGGCGTACTTCAACATTATAAGTGGAATTGCTAAAGGACTTCTATATCTGCATGAGGATTCCAGGCTTAAAATCATCCACAGAGACCTTAAGCCTAGTAATGTATTATTAGACAATGAAATGGTTGCCAAGATCTCAGATTTTGGAATGGCAAGGATTTTTGGTGAAGACCAGAACACGGCAAACACAAGGCGAGTCGTAGGGACATAGTAAGTACAGGGTCTTTCTTATTTCTTGTTGATTTTTAGTCCTAAGTTTTCTAGACATAGCTAATGCTTATATGCAAAACAGTGGATATATGTCTCCGGAGTACGCAATGGAGGGACTATTCTCTGTAAAATCAGATGTTTTCAGCTTTGGTGTTATGATGCTAGAGATCATAAGTGGAAAGAAAAATAGTGGCTTTTACATTACAGAACTCGCCCCAACCCTCTTAGCATATGTACGTGCAGCTTTTTCCTGGACGAAATTTTCCAGTTCAAAATAGTATTCCATATATGCTGATCAAATTTATATTTACAGGCATGGCGATTATGGAATGAAGGAAAAGAACTAGAATTTATAGATCCTTTACTGATAGAAAAAGTTCCAGTAGAAGAAGCTGTGAGGTGTATGCATATTGGACTTTTATGTGTACAAGAAGATCCTGAAGATAGACCCACCATGTCATCTATAGTTCTGCTACTAGGAAGTGAACCAATTGTTCTTCCTGAGCCAAAACAACCTGCATTTTCTGTAGGCAGAATGGTTTTAATTGATAAACCTCCAATTTCTTCTTCTGTAAATGAGATCACGGATTCTATTATCGTCCCAAGGTGAATCTTGATGAGATCAACAATTTGTTTGTGTAGCAGAATACTGTATCAAATTATACACACAATATTTTTTCTCCTTTCTGTATCTACTAAACTTTTGTTTGAAGAAATCAGCAAGCCAATGGTCATCAGATTAAACATTATTTTGCTTTTTCAACTTCATGAAACAAGTGATTAACGAGAAAATTAGATTGACTTTTCCACTTCAGAATAATAGTTTTCTGCATCTAATGTGCAAACTAAAATAAAAACACCAACAACCTTGGAATCAGCAGGCAGTTGCTTAAATTAGTTGTGGGAGACTTTTGTCATCCTTATGGTATTGTCTTGATTGAACTGGATTAGTTAGAGTCCAATAAATATGAATACTAGTGGTTCAAACAACTATAAAAAAAAAATTTTTCTGCAATCCAAAAAAGAAAACTCCATTCATTTTCTATTAAATGTGACATAAGTATATGGTAATTGCTTAATGTCAAGTAAAGCTACTACCATATTATAATCTGGAAATTTAGAACTAATCTTTTTTTTACAACTTTCATTCAAGAAATTTTGGTCATTACAAGTGAAATCATTTGAAAATGACAGAATTTAGCAGTACTCTGCGAATCTTTTGAAAAAAAAAAAAAAAAAAACAAACACGTTACATTATTTGGCCTGGTCATAATCGCCAGTCTTTGTCCTCTGGTTCCGGTATATTTCCAGCTCATTTCTGTCAGAAACTATATAGTTCCACCTTAACCGAACTAGACACTAAAATTTCCACATGAAAATTTTCCTCTATTAGTACTGAACTTATATTAGTCCAATTTTCTTGGAGAAGATTGTCTCAGATAAAGAAGATGGAAAAAGATAGAGTTCCAGCTATACTTCTTTTGATCCTACTAGTTGCAATTCTTTCTACCCAAACTGTAGCAGACCCTCTTAGCATATATTGCTCAAATGATACAACTAATTATACTTTGAACAGTCCTTTTGAAAACAACCTCAAGCTTCTTCTTCAGGAATTGCCTTCCAACACTTCTTCAACTGGATTCTTCAACAACTCTATCGGCGAAATCCCAAACAAAGGATACGTCCAAGCACTTTGTAGAGGGGACATTACTTCTGTAGTTTGTCAAAATTGCATAGCAAATGCAAGCCAAGAAATCTTGAAAGACTGCAAAAGTAGAGATGCAATTATTTGGTATGAATTATGTCAAGTTCGATTCTCCTTCGAAATGTTTTTTTCCATTGAAGTTTATACTGGAAAGTATCCAGACTGGGACACTCAAGAGAAAAATATATCGAATTCCAATAGTTTCGATGAGTTATTAACATATTTAATGACTAACCTGTCGAGTGAGGCTGCCTTTAATCCTTCCAGGCGGATGTTTGCAACGGGGGAAATCGAGTTTTCAGGAGAACAAACAATATATGGTCTTGTACAGTGCACTAGAGACATATCACAAGGAGACTGTTACAATTGTTTCAATTCTGCCATGGCGAAACTTAGTGCCTGCTGTTATTCCAAGCAAGGAGGAATTATTCTCAGCAGGAGTTGTAACCTGAGATTCGAGCTGTACCGTTTTTATAATAGCTCGAGTTACTTATTAACATACCCAACTTCTGAAGGTTAGTAAATTGATTTTATTTTCAAACGATGAACCGTTTGTAAATTGATTTTTTTAACTGAGAAATTTGTTAGTGGATAAGCAGGGAAGAGATGGAAATTTTGGATGATCGTGCTTGTTGCGTGTGTACCAACACTCGTTCTTTTTATTCTCATTGGATGTTGGGTTGTCTGTATGCGAAAAAAACAAGGTATTTATAATCCGATAGTGTTTTTCATAATTAAATTGACATCAAAAGCGTAAAGGGCTATAAACATGTTCGTTCTTTTTTATTTTGTTCTGTTCTGTTCTGTAGAAGGAGAAATGGCCCATCGTGCATTACTATAGGAACTGGCAACCCCTACAGGGTTCACAATGAACCAACAATGTGATTTGGTGAGTTCTGAACAACTGCCTTTCATGGACTTAGCCACTTTGAGTGCAGCTACAGAAAACTTCTCCGATTCAAATAAGCTTGGACGAGGTGGATTTGGCACTGTTTACAAGGTAATTAACTTCTTTTTTTTTTTTTTTTTTTTTTAACTATGGCCTAAAATTGTTTTAGCGGATAGAATTGGTACTTTGACCGCTGTTACCAAATGGAACAGAAATAGCTGTAAAAAGGTTGTCAAGGAAGTCATGGCTGGGATTAGGAGAATTCAAGAATGAGTTCTTACTAATTGCAAAGCTTCAGCACAGAAACCTTGTCAGGCTGTTGGGATGTGGCATAGAAGGAGAGGAAAACTGCGAATATTCGAGTTCATGCCTAACAAAAGTCTTGATATGCTTATATTTGGTCGGTTTCTGCTGACAGGTTATGAAATTTTTTTATGCTAAAGGTTAGATATTCCAAATTGTAATCTGAAGATTCAAAATAAAATTTCAGATCCAGAAAGACGTGCACAACTGGATTGAATACTTACTACAACATTATAGGTGGAATTGCTAGAGGACTTGTGTATCTCCATGAAGATTCTAGGCTTAAAAATCATTCACAGGGATCTAAAGCCTAGCAACGTGTTGTTGGACCATGAAATGGTCGCCAAGATTTCAGATTTTGGCATGGCAAGGATTTTCAGGGAAAACTAAAACAGTTGTAGGAACATAGTGAGTCCGTATCTTTTCCCTCCCCATGTATTTTCGTGTTGCTTTTTGCACTGAAATTAACATATGATTGCAGTGGATATATGGCTCCAGAATATGCAATGGCAGGACTATTCTTGGTGATATCGGATGTTTTCAGTTTTGGTGTGATACTTCTTGAGATCATAAGTGGGAAGAGAAGTAGTCGGTTTTATCGTACAGAACATGCCCAGACACTCTTGGCATACGTATGTATTACTATGGTCTTGTCCCTTAATTTTGAGTAATCCAAACTTGTAGTTTTTAAAATGCAAATTTTACAGGCCTGGAGACCATGGAATGAAGGAAAAGAGCTGGAATTTGCACACCCATTTTTAAGGAATATGAGCCCAGTGTGCATACACATTGGGCTTTTATGTGTACAAGAGGATCCATCAGACAGGCCCACCGTGTCAATTGGGAGGCGAACCCATCCCACTTCCTAACCCAAACCAGCCTGCATTTTCTGTAGGTAGAATGGTTCCAATTGATAAATCTTCAACAACAGATCAGTCTTTGAATCAGTTGACTCTTTCTGACGTCTCACCTAGGTGATTGTCATCACTTATTGCCTGTTTGTGATTGATTAACTACAAACTTTGGTCTCAGCTAGAAATAAGGCCTAATAGTAATTTCCTGTTGGTAGTTTTAGTAAAATAGTACATGTAATGATAAAATCAATTGACCTGTGTTAATAATAAAGTGTAGAGAATGGTCAATGGTGTTTGGAGGGACTATCTGGATGTGCCATTTTATTTTTGCAAACTATGAGCAGAAAAATCATTGGCAACTCTTGATCCATGTACCATAGCTAATTAAGCAATTAAAAAAAAATAAAATTTGCTACTTGAAATACGTGAAAAAATAAAGATAAGAACGGCTATGCTTTGATGTCTCTTTTTTTTTTTAAAAAAAAAAAGCGATGTTTTGATGTCCAGTAGATTGCATATACAATAGTTGACTACTCGTCTATATATTTTTTTTGTTGAAGTAATTTGAGATAATTAATTTTGGCTCAGTGATCGATACCAGAATTGCCTGTGATGGCAGGAGGAGGATTGGGATGTAAGTGAAATAATCCTATTCAATATTACTGAAGTTGCAGATCCTACTTTTAATTTTCAATCTTGTCCTAACTAGGAGTGAGTACGGTTCGGAAAAATTCGGAGAAAAAAAAAATAAAATCTCCAATGTCAGTACCATTTTTTGGTACGGAGATTTTGTGCCGTGCCAATTTTTCAGTACAGTTCGGTACAAAGATTCGGTTCTTTCGGAACGGATTGGTATAGTTAGGTACGGTTTAAAAATTCAGAAATTTATATTATTAATTAAATTTATATTAATTAGCAACAATTAAATAAAAAATTTACTTTATAACCCATTACAAAAAAACAATGATAATACTAACTAATAAATATGTTAAATAAAGTTGAATTAATTGTATTATATAATATTTATTTAAAATTATACTTAATATTAACACTATTTTACATCAAAATGATATAATCATATATCATGAATATGTAATTTCTATTATATTAAGTAATTTTAATTTTATTTAATTAATACTTAATATTAAACTAATATTATATATATTTCATTAATCTTATAATTGGACTTAATAAAAAAATTAATTTATATCAATTAGATTAAATGAGTTATATAATAAGATTATATGCAAAATTCTATCATTTTTAGATTAAACTATATAGTTTTGAAATTTTTTATAACTTAGTAGTTAATTGATACTTAGTATTATATGTTAATGCAAGTATTAGTTTACAAAAATCATTCCCTAAGTATTTTAGCTATAATTGATACTCAATAATTAGTAATCTTAGTAGTTAATTGATACTTACTATTTCTTATTTAGTAATTTTATATTTAATTATTTATGTTATATGTTAAAACTACATAGTTTTGATATGAAACTACGTATGTTTGATATGAAACTATGTAGTTTTGCAATGATATTAGTTAACATTAAAGTATAATTTGTAATTTAAGTTTTTTATTTTACTTAATATTAGATTAGCAGTACTCACTACATAATTAATATAAA
>CATIWO010143989.1:0-20561 GCA_949673435.1 Macaranga tanarius | reverse complement strand
TTGCACCAAATCCTCATTCAACATTATATAAATAATCACAATACTATATCATTAATTCTCAACTATTGGTATCATAATTACACAATTCCAAGCAATTCACAATTCATAATCTCACATTCAATGTATATAAATACAATTTCCATCAATCACACTTCACATGCCATCCATAATTCATATACATAAATAATGCAATGCAAAAATGCGTGATGATGCAAGTTAGTATCCAACTGGAGTTCTCAACACACGTCACATGTTTCGCACAAAGCTCACTTTTTCTTCTCTTTTCTTTCTTTTTTTCTTTTTTTTCATATTTTTATTTTCATATACCCGTGGCCATTCCTGAGTCTCTCTGCCCAGCTCAGTATCAGATCGTGGAGCTTAATCTCTACACACATACGTTTTTCTTACATTCCTCACATCATGCCATATACATATATTTTAATCATTCTCACAATATTTCAAAATACATATGTATAATTGTATCATCATAATTCAACACCCCTTTTTATTTCTCATCATTTCCATTTTTTATAGTGAATCACAATTCACCTTTCTCATAAGCAATGTATAGCAATTCATACCACATCAAGTGGCTTGCACTCATAGATGCCAATATTCACAATCCATTACTACACATGCCCAATCGACCATTCAATGGTCTCACAATAATATATATACATATACTCATCTTACTCTCTCACAATAACATATTTATATATATATATTCATCATGCTTTCTCACAGCACATATTCATATTTATATACTTATCATTCTTGCCACTTAAATAGCATACACAAATTAATATAGTTAAATAACTATAGTTACTTGAAAATCACCACATGTAAGCATTATGTTAATAATTACTTACCTTAAGCCTTCAACTCCTTCTTAAATAAAAGCTCCCCCTATTGAATAGGGTCACCTCTAGCTCTATTAACTCATACATATAATCATGTGCTAATTTAAACAAGTAAGCATAGCAATTCACCCTAAAATCATAAAAGGCAATTAGATGCTTAAAGTTCAATGTGTCTAAATAATTCACACATAAGTCTAAAAATCATAAAAATAATACTGAAGCTATTCATGTGAGTCTACTTCCAATTCCAATTAAAATTACTCAATTTGGACATGTATTGAATTAATTATGGATTTTTGAGTAAATTCATACAAAATAAAGTTGTCTACATGAGTAAGAAAATGTCAAGCCCTACCAGACAACTTTAACAACATATTCAACTCAGGGTAAAAACACAAAAGTTATAGAGGACTCCTTAAAGTTTCCATAGCATCAAACATTACTAAATTTGGATTTCTAGAACTCTAGCTATCACCATCTAACCAACACACTAAAAAATTCACAAATCAACCAATATGCTACTACTAGCTTGTTTAATGTATAAAGTTCATTATGCTCTTAAGAATCATAGACACCTCCTAAAATCACTAAATTCATACAGACTCTGCATATATAGGTCTAATTTCATTTCCAACTGAAATCATATAATTAACATATGAAGAGCATTAGTTATGGATTTTTAAGTCCATTCAGGTAGAACGGGGTATCAGCATGAGTAATAACATGTCTGGCCTAATTTGACCCTCTTAACAGCAGATTCAATTTAAGCACAAAATATAAACATTTTAGAGGACTCTCTAAATTTTCATCGAGTCTAATCTTTCTCAAATCAAAGCTCTATAGCTTAAGTTGTGGCCAAAACAATAGGACTGAAAAATAGAGAAAAATAGACCCAAATTTCCCAACATCACAACTCAACCAAAATTAATCAAATACATAAATAAAACTTACCAATTAGAACTCCAATACATAAAAGACCCTCCACAGCTTCCTAAAGCAAGTGTTTACTAGCTTGTTCAAGGTCAAAAGCTCTCCAAAAATTTACAAGAACTCTCTTCTTCTCTACACCAAAAATCTCTATAACTCTACCTCTTCACAATTAAATATACACATAAATAAGCCAACCAATCACAAGCTTACAAATAACCTCCCCTAAGGTCTTCTAATATTTAATGCATAATTATCACAAAAAATACAATAATAAATACCCATAAATCACTTAATATTAATATAATAATACTCTTAATAAAATATCACCAAATATAATAATAATAATAACAATAATAATATCTAAATATTTTGGGTAATTATCACCATAATATCCACTAACCTCCTTAATAAAATGGGATTATTTCACAATAGCCCAAAACTTTCTATTGTGACAATTCACTCTAAACTTATTTTATAATCTAGTCCCTCTCTACAACTTATACCCAATCTTAAACTTAAATAAAGTCCTAATAACTTGCCTGTGTTCTCTCCCATCTAGCTCTCAGGTCAAATTATAACATTTATACATGGCCATGTACATGCCTATGTACTCAACCATGTTGCCCTCGATCCGAAATACAAAATTTCATAATTTGGTACACAACCATGTACAAGCCCGTGTAGCTCTCGGGCATAAAAATGTCACATGAAACATGGCCATGTCTTAAATTAAACTAACCCATATGTTGACACACGGCCTGAGACACGCCCGTGTCTCGGCCTATGTCATTATCTTAATAGCACATTTTACAATCTTTCAAGCAATCCACAACATATTCACAATCAAATAACATCAATAGCAATCTAGCAATTGCTAACATAAACATATATGGGTGTATATACTCAATATCTACACCCCACCATATTTATTACATTCACATCTTGCACCAAATCCTTAGTCAATATTATATAAATAATCACAATACAATATCATTGATTCTCAACTATTAGTGTCATAATTACACCATTCCAAGCAATCCATAATTCATTGACTCACATTCAACGTATATAAACATCATTTCCATCAATCACACTTCACATGCCATCCACAATTCATATACATAAATAATGCAATGCACAAATGTGTGATGATGCAAGTTCGTATCCAGATGGACTTCTCAACACACGTCATACACGTTTCGCACAAAGCTCACTTTTTCTTTTCTTTTCTTTTCTTTTTCTTTTTCTTTTCTTTTTCATATTTTTATTTTCATATACACGTGGCCATTCTTGAGACTCTCTGCCCAGCTCATTCTTAGATCTCACACGTATATATATATTTCACATGAATGGCCACATCTGAGACTCTCTGCCCAGCTCAGTCTCATATTGTGGAGCTCAATCTTCATACACACACGTTTCCCTCACATTCCTCACATCATGCCATATACATATATTTCAATCTTTCTCACAACATATCAAAATGCATATGTATAATTATATCATCACAATTCAACACCCCTTTTTATTTCTCATCATTTCCATTTTTCATAGTGAATCACAATTCACCTTTCTCATAATCAATGCATATCAATTCATACCACATCAAGTGACTTTCACTCAGATGCAAATATTCACAATCTATCACTATACATGCTCAATCGACCATTCAATGGTCTCACAACAATATATATACATATACTCATCTTGTTTTCTCATAACAGCATATATATATATATATATATATATATATATATATCCATCATGCTTTCTCACATCACATATTCATATTTATACACTTATCATTCTTGTCACTTAAATGGCATACACAAACCAATATAGTTAAATAACTATAGTTACTTGAAAATCACTATATGTAAGCATTATGTTAATAATTACTTACCTTAACCCTTTAACTCCTTCTTAAATAAAAGATCCCCCTATTGAATAGGGTCACCTCTAGCTCTATCAACTCCTACATACAATCATGTGCCAATTTAAATAAGTAAGCATAGCAATTCACCCTAAAATCACTAAAGGTAACTAAATGCTTAAAGTTCAATGTGTCCAAATAATTCACACACAAGTCGAAAAATTATAAAAATAATACTGAAGCTATTCATATGAGTCTACTTCTAATTTCAATTAAAATTACTCAATTTGGATATGTATAGAATTAATTATAGATTTTTGAGTAAATTCGGGCAAAACAAATTTGTCTGCATGAGCAAAAAAATGTCAAGCCCTACCAGACACCCTTAACAATAAATTCGGCTCAGGGTCAAAATACAAAAGTTATAGAGGACTCCTTATAGTTTCTATTGCATCAAACTTTCTAAATTTGGAGTTATAGAAATCTAGATATCACCATCTAACCAACACATCAGAAAATTCATAAATCAACCTATATGCTACTACTAGTATGTTTGATGTATAAAGTTCATGATGCTCTTAAGAATTATAAACACCTCCTAAAATCACAAAATTCATACAGACTCTACATATGTGGGTCTAATTTTATTTCCAACTAAAATCACATAATTAGCATATAAAGAGAATTAGTTATGGATTTTTAAGTCCATTCGGGTAGAACAGGGCATTAGCATGAGCAATAAAATTTCTGGCCTAATTCAACCATCTTAACAGTAGATTCAATTTAATCATAAAACATAAACATTTTAGAGGACTCTCTGAAGTTTTCAGATAGTCTAACCTTGCTTAAATTAAAGCTCTATATCTCAAGTTATGGCCAAAAAAAAAGAACTAAAAAATAGAGGGAAACACACCCGAATTTCCCAACACCACAACTCAACCAAAATTAATTAAATACATAAATAAAACTTACCAGTTAGAACTCCAATATATAAAAGACCCTCCAAAGCTTCTTAAAGTAAGTGTTTACTAGCTTGATCAAGGTCAAAAGCTCTTCAAACAATTTTAAAAACTCTCTTCTTCTCTACACCAAAAATCTCTACAACTCTACCTCTTCACAATTAAATATACACATAAACAAGCCAACTAATCACAAGCTTACAAATAACCTCCCACAAAGTCTTCTAATATTCAATGCATAATTATCACCAAAAATACAATAATAAATACCCATAAATCACTTAATATTAATATAATAATACTCTTAATAAAATATCACCAAATATAATAATAATAATAACAATAATAATATCTAGATATTTTGGGAAATTATTACCATAATATCCATTAACCTCCTTAATGAAATAGAATTATTTCATAATAGCCCAAAACATTTTATTGTGACAATTCACTCCAAACTTATGCTACAATCTAATCCCTCTCTACAACTTATACCCAATCTTAAACTTAAATAAAGTCTACTAGCTCTTATGCATAAAATGCAATATATACGTCTTAAATACATATGAAAAAGGGCGGGTGTTACAACTGAAGTGTGTTTAGTCTGTCCATATCTATACACAACTTAATGATTGTCTGAATGTTTAGCCCTAGAAGATGATAGAATTCACCCTAGCATTTTTCATTAAAGTATTAGGTCTATGTCTTGGATTTCTGTAGAATTTCCTCAATCTGACTTTGGTAGAGTGAGTTATAGCCAAAATACTGAATCCTGTTACATTAAATATGAATATATGAAAGCTGCTTATTGGTATAAACTACTCTTGAAATCTTCCTTTATGGAACCTAGGATCACATCACATTAACATTTAAATTCATTCTTATATACATAATTCAAATTAAGGACATACATATTGTTTACTTTTTCTCCATTAAAAATTACTTTGTCATCATTAAGTTAGCTGATAAAGCCATTTTAAGGATCGAAGGTGACCTAATTTTTCATGTCACATAATTGGCTAATACTAAGCAAGTTATATTTCAAACAATTAACAAAAAGGACATAATGTATAAAAAGAGTTTTGGGGTTACCAATGTTGCTAAATCCTATAATCCTAGCATTAGTGTTATCCCCAAAGGTGACAATTTGTCCATCTTTAGCTTTAAGAGAGGTGAAGTGGCTCTTGTCACTCATCAAGTGTCTTCAACGTGCATTATCCAAGTACCATTGGCTTTTGAATTTAGTGAACTTTAATCATACATACACATCATAAGTTTAAATAACTTTTTGAACCTAAACCTTACTTGGTCTAGGTTGATTAGTCTCAATATAATCCTTTGATAATATATTAAGATGAAATTTTTCTATAATAACATACATTACTAGTATGTCCTAGTTCCGTGCAATAAAAGCATCTAATCTTTGCAAATCTATTAGGCCTACTATCTTTACCAATGCTAGTATGACCATGATAGTTAGTAGCTCTCCTAGACATAAAAAAATCTAGGACGTGCATGAAATTCACAAGTACAACTATGTATGAATTTTTAGGGTTTAAAGTGCCAATGCATGTGTCTTATATTATATATGAAGGCATGGTTAGGTTGGGTTTTTTGGCCTTAGTCTTGAACACTTGAGTCTTAGGGGGATTACCCTTTAAAGGCTTTGTATTAGCTTCTTAATCCTTAGACTCTTTTGTCTTGGAGATAAAATTGGGACGATTTGATGATAATGGTGCCCTACTTGAGTATTCAAGTCCAAATTTTACACTAGAATTCTTTTGACAATTTTAATGGTTGTCAATTTTCTTCTTTCCCTTGTGACACTTAGAGATGGAGTTCTTTAGCTCTAAAATTTCTTTTAAAAGCATATAATTTTCTTAACTTTATTAAAATCATCTTTCAAAGAGAGAGAGAGAGACTTTCAAATCAAGTGATAATATTAGAAGAATTTATTTTTAAAATTTTCCTTTTTTAATTTTTAAAACTCTTAGTTAGTTATGAAAGCTCCCTTTTATAAAAAAAATTTCTTAAAAAGTAATTTTTCTTACATTTTAAATCAAATTTGCTCAAGACAGAGCTATCACCATTGCAATCATTATTAAGTTCATCACAAGAAAAGGATATAGAAGTAGAAGGTACCTTTTTGTTATCCTCTTGAGCCATAAAGCAAAGATTATGATGTGATCTTGATAGAGAAACCCTAAAACTCTCAAATCAACCCACACACGTCCAAAAAAGTACCAAAATTCACGGAATAATCAATTAACAATACAAGATAAAAATAAAGAAAGAAGCCTTAAATTCCTTTGAATTAACCAACCCAAACCTTAGGTATATTAAACTTAAGACCCTTCATTATAAATTGATCAAATTAATTTAGAGGAATTTCCACTACACCCTAAAATAAAGAAAAGAAGAAGAGGGTAATAAGGAATAAGGATGGCCGCTACAAGTAATTAGCTTGATAAGGTCAATTTAGTTCATACAAGAACCAGAAAAAATAAATTCCTTGAAATTTTATTAATCTCAAACTTAATTATTTTTACATCAAGAATGATGCTTATTTATAGGACAAAAAGGCTATGAAAATCCTATTAAACATAGGACTCCTAAACGAAACCCTAAAAACTAAAATAAGGAATAAAAATAATAAAATGCTAATTAATTCGGATTTGACTCAAAACATGCAACACAGTCGTATTGGTGGCCATATTCAAATCCTTAAAAATAGGTAGTGTTGAACATGGACAGAGACATGGGCGTGTTGTAGACACGGGCACGAACACGAGCATGTACCCTACTGGTCGATTTTAGCACTACCCTACTGGTCGATTTTAGCACCTCCCACATAGCCATGTGCTTCGGGACATAGGCGTGTTGACCTTGAAACTCCTTTAAAGCCTTGAAAACTCACCAAAAACACATTAACAAGCCTTGGTGATGCTTCCTCAACTTTAATATCTTCAAAATGCATACTTTCCTTAACTAGAAGGTTGTAGATCAACTTTGAAAGTGCCACATTAGCATGTTTAATTTGATTTCTTGATATTGGAATTCTTTATAAAGCATCCTTTGACCATCTTTGTTAACTCTAATTCTCATCATCTCTCCTTCCTCAAGAAGATTCATCCTTGAGTCAAAACCTATACCAAAATCATTAGGAACTGAATCAGCAACATTAAAAGTAGCACTCATACTACTCTCACCATTTAGATCAAGTTTGTAGACATTGTCATTAATGCGCTCCACTACTTGAAATGGACCATTACCATATGGTTGTAACTTTGATTTTCTTTAGGAAGGAAACCTCTCCTTGCGTATATGTACCTAAACCCAATCTCCCAGTTTAAATACAACTTGCTTGCGCCCCTTATTAGCTTGCTTTGCATATTGCTCATTCTTCCTCTCAATGCTTTTCTTAACCTTCTCATGTAGATTTCGCACAAACTCAGCCTTCTTTGCACCATCCAAATTAACTTGCTCTTTTGAAGGCAAAGGTAATAAATCAAAAGGTGTAAGAGAATTAAATCCATATACCACTTCAAAAGGTGAATAACCTGTCATAGTATGCACACTCCTATTATATGCAAGCTCAATAAATGGTAGACTCTCTTCCCAATTCTTCAAGTTTTTACTAATAATTGCCCATAACAATGTACCCAAAGTTCTATTTACTACCTCTATTTGTCCATCCATTTGAGGATGACATGTTGTAACACCAAATATTCAGTATGCATACGACAACTTAAGCGTGATTAGCACTTATGCCAATAATAACTCAAATGCCAAAATCCCAATTAATATATATATCTGGCCCCAAGCAGCAAATAAAGATATACCTCAAATATGGTCTTGCATTTACATGAGAGAATATATACTCGGCCCCAGGTAATGGCCATAAACACTTACATACTTAACCACTTTACATCTGTAGGGTAGTATGTGTATCTGACCCTAAGTAACGGCTATACACACTCACCAACCTTATATCTATAAGGTAAAATATGTACTCGGCCCCTGGCAATGGCTACACATTTACCAGCTTACATCTACAGGGTATAAGATGTGTACCTGACCCCAGGCATCGGCTGTACCCATCTACTAACCCTGTCATATCCCTGACATGGACTTACTATCTCCTAATACTATATGTGCTGGTGCTCATTGTTATATTATTTACTCATGAGTTATTATGTTCTGAAAACAGTCTTATGTCTAATAAAACCCAGTCGTAACTCGGGCACGGTCTTACTTCAATCTTTTCTTTAAACATACATGTGCTTATAAAATCACCACATTTTCATAATTATTTATGTTTCTATAAATTAAAACTTTGTATTTACTTCGTAAATTATATATATTACAATTTTGGGTTAAACACCGATCAGAAATAACTCAAAATAGCATTTTGAACTATTGAGGTGTTAGCACAGTGCAAAGGTGCTATCTCTATGCTGATTAAAGCGCCGCCTGATTACCTTCAAGTTACAGAGGTGCCGCCTTAGAAGCATGAAGAGGCATCATCTTTGTAACTCACTGAGGCACCGCCTGAGGGACTTAATGGTCTGAGGCATCGCCATAATGCACTAGGGCACCGCCTAATCCCACTACTGTAACGTTTAAATTTTTAAATTTCATTCAACAACTCAAAAATCAATTCCCAAAACAATCAGAAATCAGTATGAAAAACCAGAGGATTGAAGAAAAGAAATCCACTTACAAAAAATGTAGGTTCCTCCCTTTCTTTTTCCTTCTCCTTCCTCTTTTGCAGTGTCCTTTTCTTTTTTTTTCTTCTTCTTCTTCTTCTTTATCTGCAAAAATGGCAGTTATGCCATTGTGCAACTTAATCCCTCAACTTAATATTTTTTAATTAAGTCCTTCCTCCAAACTTATTTTCCTTACAATTTTATCCTGACCCAAAATAACTTTAATTCTTCGGGTGTGAACATGATAATTCTCCTCCTCTAAAAAGAATTTCATCCTCGAAATCTGAGGAATAATCATCATATTATTACTAAAAATCTCTTTACCTTAATCCTTATCTTTCTTTTCATTACGACCATAATTATATTCTTCAGAATTCTCTATATCACAATTTAATTTAATAATTTCCTTATTTAAATTCTTGTAATAATAACATACATGTTTCTTATCAATAGCAACTACTACTAATTTATCCATCATACCTCAAGATAAACGGTTCCTTAATTTATAGACTTCAAAGCCACAATTACAATTAACATAAATAAAGTTATAACAATATAATTGTCCTATCTTCTAAGTAGTCTACCTTACAAATTAGCTATATATTTTGTTGCATTAAGCATTTTTGTTCTTTTCCTACTCAGTTACTGTAAACATTCTAGCTTGCTAAGCAGTACTGACCATACTAGCTCCCTGACCTATAGTTCCTTTCTGAGATGGTCCTATATTCACAATTGCTTCATTTTGCACCCCTCCTAGTCCATTGGGGTTTGGGGGTCTACCTCCCCTTATTGAGTGTAAAGAACCTAATTCTAGCACCTTCGATTCTATTAACAGTTTCTCTAGACAGTCACAAGCATAATGCTCTATCTCACTACACTGATAACACCGCACTCTTGTGCTACTACAATTTCCGGTATGATGACTTTTACATTCATTACACCATGACATTGCATATGTTTTTCCACTAACTACTTGTCCAAGTATTGCCATTGGTTGCCTTACCGATGCTTGACTTCCTTGAGGTTTACTATTTCCTCCACTTTTAATATTTTCTTCTGAACCAAAGGTAAATTTTAATTTCTTATTCTCATTCTAAAATTACTTGTTCGACTCCTTTTATTGCTCAGCTTCTTTTAATTCCTTATCTAACCTTTCTTGCTCTATGGCTTTATTGGCACAACCTTTAAAACCCAACCTTTAAAGGTTGTGCCAACATAAAGATTAAGTTTTCCACGTAAGGATATGTGCAATCCATCTTTAAACTTCTCACTTTTCATCTCTTTTGTGGAATATATATCCTTGGCATACTTATACAAATCTTCAAATTTATTAATATATTCTCTAACTGACATGGAACCTTGTACAAGTTAACAAAAGATGCCTTCTTTTGTTTCCGGTATGTCTCAGTCAAATATTCATTATTGAACTCATCTTTAAACACTTACCACATCTAATTTTCTCCATACAACTCCTTAACTCGGTTTAACCACTTATCAGCTTTATCAAACATCAAGCCATATACATTATTAACCTTTTCTTCATCGGTTAATTATAGTGTAGTAAAAGCTTTTTCCACTATTTTGACCCACTTGTCCGCTTGACAAGGGTCCAAAGTTCTATAGAAATCATACGCCCCTTACTTCTTGGCATGCTCAATAACATCTCCTAGCTTTTTATACCTTTCCTTCTCAGCCATCACTGTTACCATTGTGCGTGCTAGATCAATAGCATCTATATGCACCATTGGTGGTACTTGCACATTTACAACTTCCATCGGTACTATCGGTGGTGGTGGTCGGTAGTTATTTCATGCTCTTCTAAGCACATTCTTGAATAATATTACAGGTATGGCCGACACCAAACTGTCTTGTTGACTATCTATTCGAGCATTACGCATTACATTCCTCTCATTGCCAACTGATGCTGACGATGGAGGTGATGCTCGTGGAAACACTCAACCCCTAGTTGAGACATTATCTAACTCAAATAACTCAACTCTATTATCCTGGACACCGTATCCTCTACCTCTATCTCGACCTCTACCACGTCCACGACCACGACCTCGACCTCGACCTCCTATATAACCACCTTTAATTCTTACCATCTTTTTGAAATTCAAAATTAACATAATCAAATGTCATCAAAACTCATATCATCACTAATATCTATCAAATTCAATATTTCTTAATATCTACAGAACCTAAAAGCCTAGAGCTCTGATACCAAAATTGCAACATCCAGTTCCACCAATGCTCTTATTAGAAGGTCGCACACTTAACCTTCCTAACTTAAGTACTGACGTGGTCGAGTATTACTTCTTTCTTGTCCATTAACTAGTTAACACTTATAACTTAAACATATAATTATAAAATATTCCACTAATATGTGTATAATAGAGGAGGAGCAATTTTGGAAGAGTTAACTTATAACATATATTAGTGGAATATTTTATATTTATATGTCTAAGCTATAAGTGTTAACTAGTTAATGGACAAGAAAGAAGTAATACTCAGCCACATCAGTACTTAAGTTAGGAAGGTCAAGTGTACGACCTTCTAATAAGAGTATTAGTGGGGTTGGCTATTACATATGTTCTTGAGAATAACAACTTAGTCCCCAACTTTCTCCATAACATATGCAAAAAGTAACTTAAGAACTTGGTATCTCTATCACTCACAATGCTTTTTGGAACACTATGTAATCGAACAACCTCTTGAAGAACACATTTGCAATGTTGGTTGCATCATCAGTTTTATTGCAAGGAATGAAATGCGCAATCTTGCTAAACCTATTAAAAACAACAAATACACAATCTCGAACCATTTTAGACCTTGGTAAATGTAACACAAAATCTATAGAAATATGTAACCAAGGTTCATTAGGCACATATAAAGGCATATATAATCCATAAGATATAATTTTAGACTTAGCTTGCTTACACTTAACACATCTAGCACAAATATTCTCAGTATCTCTTTTCAAATATAGCCAAAAAAAGTGTTCACTAAGCACATTTAAAGTTTTTTTAACACCAAAATGCCCCATCAACCACCCCTATGAGCTTCCCTACTAAAAGCTCATGCAAACTATATTAAGGAATGCAAAGTTTATTCTCTCTAAACAAGTATCCCTCATGCCTATAAAACTCTCCAAATTCTACCTTTTCACATGCTTCATACACATTATAGAAATCAGAATCACTAGCATATAAATCCTTAATATGATCAAATTCTAAAAATTTAGCATTCATAGAGTTAAATAATTAGTACCTTGTCAAAAGTGCATCAGCTTCGATGTTTTCCTTGTTTGAATTTGATAACATAAGGAAATGTCTTAATAAACGCCATCCAGTTAACATGTCTTTGATTCAACTTTCCTTATTCTTTCAAATGCTTCAAGGATTCATGATCAATATGGATAACAAATTTCTTAGGCCACAAATAATGTTGTCATGTAATACCCTCACCAATATATAAAGCTCTTTGTCATATATAGGATAATTTTAGGCTGCCCCATTAAGCTTTTCACTAAAATAAGTGATAGGCCTTTATTCTTGCATCAAAACAGCCCCAATACCAATCCCAGATGCATCACACTCTATCTCAAAAGTTTTACTAAAATTAGGTAATGCAAGTAAGGGTGCACTATATAATTTTTCATTAATTAGTTGAAATGCATCTTCTTGAGATTTTTCCCATAAAAAACCCACACTTTTATTCATAACTTCAATCAAAGGTGTTGTAATAGTGCTAAAGTCCTTCACAAAACATCGATAAAAACTAGTTAATTCATGAAAACTTCATACTTCAGTAATAGACATGGGAGTAGGGCACTCATTGATAGCTTTGACCTTCTCTTTATCAACCTTAATACCTTTAGCAGACACAATAAACCTTAAAAATATAATATAACTAGAACAAACAACACTTTTTCTTGTGTGCCATCTTCAATTGATCCTCCAAATTTTATTTAGGTGATAATGGCACTAAGGCCATCTTTTGGCCTCCCTATATAAACGAGTATCCATTTTTGTAGCCATCATAATTCACTCACCTATCAAATTGCCAAGGTTGCCCTAAATGAATATGACCCACTTGCATTGGCACTATATCACACTTCACCTCATCATTGTAGATTCCTATAGTGAAAGAAACCTTACACTGACATGTCACTTTAACTTCCCCCGTGTCATTCAACCATTGTAGTTTGTATGGTTTAGGGTGTTTAGTAGTTACCAAACCCAACTTCTTAACTAACTCGATACTAACCACATTCGTGCTACTCCCTCCATCAATGATCATGTTATAAATTCTATTTTTAATTATGGACTTTGTATGAAAAATGTTCTCACGTTGCTCATCCTTATCTTCAACCTTAAGTTGCGTATTAAGAGCTCACCTTGCAACTAAAAATTTTCCTTCCATGGGAGTCAACATGTTACCCCTTTCATTATCACTATAATCCTCCAACTCGGTTATTTTATCCAAATCATCATCCTCATCTTCACTCTCATAAGTATCATCACACATCAAAATAGTTCTTTTGTTAGGACATTGAGAAGCAATGTGCTCACCCCAAACATCTAAAACACTTGATGTCACTTGTGCATTCTTAATTAGCCACAGCTTTACCCTTGTCCACACTTTCTTTAAGCTCGCTAGAGTCACCTTTTGCCTTAGATTGCACTAGGTCATCCTTTTTTTCCCAATTTGGTTTTTATATAGCGACATCATTGGAGTTCATCTTTGTTGAAGTATGTCTACTCTTAAGTTATCTTTCCACCAACATGGCAACATGTACCATATCCTTAAGATCAATACAATGTTGTAACTCCACAATGCCATGAATTTCTTGATTAAGCCCATGTAAAAATCATGCCATAGTTGCCTCACGATCCTCTTTAACATTGGCTTGAATCATAGCCATTTCCATATCTTTATGATATTCTTTTACACTCTTAGATCCATGCACCAAAAATTGTAAGTGATAATATAAATTGCGATAATAATGGGAAGGTATAAACCTTTTTCGCATGACTTGCTTCATCTCCTCCCATATTTGCATTGACTTCTCTAGGTTTCGCCTCCTTGATATGAGCAATTGATCCCACCAAATCATGACATAATTCATGAATTCAATAGTTGTCAACTTTACCTTTTTCTCCTGAGAATAGTTATGGCAATCAAAGACTAGCTCTACTTTGCGTTCCCACTTTAGGTAAGCATACAAATGATTCTTTCCTTAGAAGGAAAGTATCTTTATCTTAATGCTTCCTATGTTTCGATCCACCATTAGTTCCTCTTCAATAACTCGTCCTCTCTTAGCTTCCCTTAATGGTGCATGCCTCATAGTAAATGTCCCTAAATTATCACCAACATCTTTGTTAAAGTCTATCTTATATTGTTGGCATGTTTGGTTGCTCATGGATTGTCCCTTTTGGATCTCTACTATTGTGGAATTTGTCTTATCAACTTGATCCTACAAATTACCATACAATAACTATATCTTCTTCATCTCGGTGACTAAAGTGTTCATGCTCGTCGCTATGCTCTCTAATTTTTAATGTTGTGATCCTTGTGACATCTTTAGAGACTAAAATTAAATAATTAGTAAAAAATAAGACCTCACAATCACTCACTTATGTGTTTTAACTCCACTCACTCACCAAGTCACTCCACGTGTGTTTAAGCTCTCTATTGATCTCACCAATCACACAATCCTAAGTTTATTCCCTACAGGTTCTTAATAGAACTATGATTTCCTCACAAAATCAAATTGCCTATGGAGAACTTCCTCAATTTCTCAACACCATAGAATCCAAAGAAATTAAATGAAAACTTAAAAAATAATACAAATTAACAAGAAAATTAAGAATTTAAAGAAAATGGCTAAACAAATTAGAAGCAATTTAATGGAAGGTGCGACGAATAAATACTAGAATTTTCGATGCAAAGTGAATGAACTAAGATAATAATAAAGAATCCAACAAGATTTACTCAATTGGATGTGCACAATAATAATGATTTTTTTTGAATTTTTTCCTTCCTTTTTTTTCTTTTTTTTTTCACTTGATGTGTAATTCACAAATAAATTCATAAAATAAGATGTGAATTCAAGAATGAATTGAAATAACACTAATTTGAATGATGAATATTATGTAGAATTTTTTTTAGAATGCTAATGAAGATAACTTGAAAATTAAGTCAAGTCTGAATTTTGATGAGTCAAAGCACTAATACCAAATGATGTGATCTTGATAAGAAAACCCTAACAATCTCAAATCAACCCACACATATCCAAGAAAGTACTAAAATTCATGAAACAATCAATTAATAATACAAGATAAAGATAAAGAAAGAAGCTCTAAATTCCTTTTAATTAACCAACCCAAACCTTAGGTATATTAAACCTAAGACCCTTTATTATAAGTAAATCAAATTAATGTAGAGGAATTTCTGCCACACCCTAAAATAAAAAAAAAAAGAAGAGGGTGATAGGGAATAAGGATGGCCGCCACAAGTAATTAGTTTGATAAGGTCAATTTAGTTCATGCAAGAACCAAAGGAAATAAATTCCTAAAAATTTTATTGATCTCAAACTTAATTATTTTTACATCAAGAATGATGCTTATTTATAGGAAAACAAAGGCTACAAAAATCCTATTAAACTTAAGACTCCTAAACTAAACCTTAAAAACTAAAATAGGAATCAAAATAATAAAATCCTAATTAATTTAGATTTGACTCATAACATGCAACATAGTTGTGTTGGTGGCCATGTTCAAACCCCTAAAAATAGGCAGTGCTGAATATGAACAGAGACATGGGAGTATTGTAGGGGTGTGTTGTAGATACAAGCATGTCCCAAGGCGTGTACCATATTGGTCGATTTTAGCACCTCCAACATAGCCATGTACTTTGGGACACGAGCTTGTTGACCTTGAAACTCCTTTAAAGCCTTCAAAACTCACCAAAAACACATTGACAAGCCTTAGTGATGCTTCCTTAACTTTGATATCTTCAAAATGCATACTTTCCTTAGCTAGAAGGTTATAAATCAACTTTGAAAGTGCCACGTTAGCATGTTTGACTCAATTTCTTGACATTAGACTTCCAATTCCTTATAAAGCATCCTTTGACCCTCTTTGTTGACTTTGATTCTCATCAGGTTGGCCATCTTTTATTATTATTTCTCTTTTTTATATTTAGATAGGTCACCCCAAGTGGCTTTAAGAGCCTTCCTTTTCTCCTTAACTCCTTTACTCTTAGACTTGAACCTTCAAATTTCACTTCTAATATGCCCTGGTTTTTTGCATTTATAAGAAGTTACCTCCTTAGTCTTCTTAGGCTCACTTTTCTTCTTGTCCCTTTGTTTAGCCATATTCTTTCTTCTTAAGAACATTTTGAAACCTTTAGTAAGGATGGAAAACTCCTCATCCTCTTTACTTAAGTCTTCAAGGTTTTCTTCATCATTTGAATTTTGAGAGATCTTGAGAGCTATCTCTTTCTTTTTTTCTTTCTTTTTTTCTTTTTTGCTCTCCTATGTCTCAAGGTGAGTAAGAAATTTACCAATGAGGATGTCGATAGAGAGTTTTGAGAGGTCATGTTCAATAGAAGTTCCCCTAGACTCCCAATGCTTATTGGGTAGTACTTTTAGAATCTTTATATTGACTTACTCTGTTAAGCAGTGCTTGCCTAATTTTCTCAAGGTTATTAAGAGATAATTTAATCCATTAGTCATTTTGATGATTGACTCTAGAGGGTTCATCTTAAAGATTTCATACTTATAGACATGGAATTAAACCTTTTTTTTTATCTCACTTGGATGTTGATGTGATTCTCCAAGGTTTCCCATATATTATTAGCTGAAATGTAATGTTGAACCTTTCCACCTTCATCTCTTGACATGGAAGCTAGGAGGATGGTCATAGCCTTCTTATTCTTTCGGTTCACTATCTAGATATAGTTCCATTTTGTTCTTCTAATGAGGGTAATCATTTCCATCAAAGAAATCTCTCAAGGAAAGTTTAAGAATTCACTCCCCATGATCTTTATTTTAGTAATGAAGTTTTAAGAATTCAAGCTTCGGTACTAATTGAAAAAGCCCTAACGGGGGGTTGAATAGGGATTTTAAAGTATTTAAAGGAAAATTAAGAAATTAAAATAAAATTGAAAAGAGGTTAAAGAGAGAAACAAGATTAAAAAGAAAGAGTAAGGAAGAGAGCAATGCACAAGCAATTTATTGAGGTTCGGCTCTAAGCAATCCTACTCCTTTAACTAACTTATCCCCTAGTTAGAATTTTAAACCCCTAATCTATTGAGTAAAATTATTACAAGGTGTGTTCAATGGCTCACAATAAACTTTATAATAAAATTAAGAGTTTTTGCTAAAGGCTCACTCTCAAACCTATTAACTAAAGGCTAACACTTAAACCTCAATGATCAAGATTCTCACTACCTACTTTTTAACCCCAAGAAAGAGTATATGAAAGAATCCATCAACTAATTCACCTCAACTTCCATAAGAGTTGAATACAATAAATATTTATAAAGAGAATTTTAAGAATAATGAGAATTCTAAGCAATAATTTCACAATTCAATTCACTCAACTTTTAATCTAACCTCTTAAATATGTTGTTCAAGAGGTATTTATAGCCAAGGATTAAAACTTAGTTGTTATATATGTTGGGTTTTCGTGTTATAAACATGCAGCGGAAATAAAAATTTAAACACTCAAAACTCTTACAGGATCCATGTAATTCGGTTAAATTAATAAAATGATTCATAAATCTCACCAAGATGATCATAAGGCGAGACTGTTGGAAGGATGAGAGGGGGTTCATTACGGTGACACTCTACCTTAAGCTTTTCGTATATTCTGTCAGATTAAGACATTGCTATTAGAGCCATGTTGGGTAGATATACCCAATATCCGTTTTAGGCCTATTATAAGTGTATGACCCTATAGGTTCATATAACATTGGTAGTGGACCTGAAATCTTATTTCTAGTCCATAAGTCATAAGTGGTCTCTAGCGAGACATTATGACTATCCAAGTCATGTAAAGGTCGGTATTCCAACATAACCTATTCCATAATAAATATTACAGTCCTTTTATCATATGATATCTTAAGTAGAAATTCAATCACATTATTTCTCGATCTTAAGTAGATTGAAATTAATAACTCCTTATCAATTAATTTCATCAAGGCCATGCATTTATATTCAGTCTGACTTATTGAAGGACCCATAGATGTCTTTCTCATGATCAATAAAAGACAAATTCCTTCTTGATCACTTATATTCCTCACATGATTCATTCTACATCCAATAACAGTCTATTATATCATCCTATTAAAGACAACATTAGAATGTGTCAAAATATAAAACTCATCATGTAGGGCTCTATGATGATCTCATGTCAAAGGACTAAAATAATATCATTGTTATGAGAATAACTTATGACAATTATCCATGTAGTATTCTTATAGCATGTCAATCCAGTATATCCTATGTACCTATGATTTAACTTAGTACATTATATACATAATTAGTAAAACATGATCATCAGTTAACCTCAAACTAGTCTTCATTCATTGTTCTTCCATAATAATGACTGACTAGGGATGATTTAGAATATAATTCAATTTTTATCTAAGAGTTTTATACTATCAAGTCACACACTTTATGATCTTAGATAGAATTAATTATAAAATAATAAAAATGCCTCTTTATCAATAGAATGCAAAATAACAAAGTCACAATATGGCCATAACACAATTGGCCGAGGGTACAACACTAACAATATATGTTATCATCAAGCTCCAATCTTTTTCTTCTTTATTAAATGCACATTTCAAATTTTGCAATCAAAGGTGTCTTGATGATTGTAGGAGGTATACTTAAGATCGTGAGCCTTGAAAAGTGGTCATTATTGTACTTTTGTAACCATTGGAGAAGCCTGTAGAGGGATTATTAGTTTCTTCACAATCATTACCTAGCTTTTGAGTGAGGCCGCATTCAATTGGATTTTTAAAAATTTAAATGTTAAGATCGTGAAACCATGATTATGATCATGATGGTGCTTCCTCACAATCATGATGAAGATCATGAAGAGCCTTGTCCTTTTAATTTTTGACTAAATTTGGCTATTTTTAACCTACGATGCTTCCTCACAATTGTGATAAAGATCATAAAGAGTACTGCCTTCCTGAACTTTGGATTGTCTTGCCTCTTTCAAGCTCATGGGATGCTCACAAATGTGATCCCACTTGTGAGCATTACTGAATGCAAGCACATTTTGACTTGCATAACCTTATTCATTGAGCATAGTTTTGATCCTAACTTAAGTATGCACTCAAATACACACATTAGCAATTTAAAATTAATTATTAAAGTCAAAACAAGGGTTTATTAGATATTGATGATGCAAATGGTCAGTGGATTTTATTATAGATCACTAAGGATTAATCTCATCTCAATCTCAAAATTCTTAATAATATATTTTAATCTAAATAATAAAACCTAAGAATATATCATCTCTTAATCTAAGTATACTTAAACTTATACAATACAATACTTAATGAAAGCATTACATACAAGAATAAATTCAATATACAAGAAATCCAAAGTTAGATTATAAAAAAATTAGGGTTGAGCATGGGTCGCGGAGAACTCCGAACTGTCCCGAAAAACTGAACTAAAAATCTCCATAACCGAAAATATCTATTGACCGTTTGATTTTCTCCGAACCGAACTGTCCCAAAAATTTTAATTGGGGTGGGTCTAGAGATAATGAGTTTTCCGAACCGAGAACCGAACCGAACTATCCTGAATTACTCCGAACCGAAGAATCAAAACTAGAACCGATAATTTACTATATATATATATATATATATATATATATATATATATATTGTGTGTTTGTGTGAGTATGTATATTTCAAAAATTTTACAAATAGTTATTATCTTAAATTTTTTATGATGTATTATAAATTATAATGTTGATAATCTATTATTGATAAGTAGATGTATTATAAAATTGTACTATTATAATCATCTTATATTATATGATATATTATAAAGTTGTAATATTAAAATCATCTTATATCATAAAATTTTTTAGGATGTATTATAAAGTTGTACTATTATAATCATCTTATATTATATGTTTAAATTATAATCATCTTGTTTTATATGTTAAAATGTAAAATTATTAAAGTATAAATA
>CATIWO010143965.1:0-10802 GCA_949673435.1 Macaranga tanarius | reverse complement strand
AAACTTGGCCTACACCTAGGAATGTCGGGGATGTTCGTAGTTTCCATGGCTTAGCTAGTTTTTATCGACATTTTATGCATGATTTCTCTAGTATGGCTTCCCCTTTAATAGAAGTAATTAAAAAGAATGTTGGATTTAGGTGGGAAAAGGAACAAGAAGATGCTTTTAACATGCTGAAATCTAAATTAATTTCTACACCTATTCTTGTTTTGCCTAACTTTGATAAAACATTTGAGATTGAGTGTGATGCTTCTAGCATGGGAATTGGAGCTATTTCAATGTAAGAGGGTAAATCAATTGCATATTTCAATAAGAAATTAAGTGGCGCAACACTTAATTACCTGACATATGACAAGGAGATGTATGCCTTAGTAAGGGCATTAGAAATGTGGCAACATTACCTACTGTCTAAGGAGTTTGTTATCTATACCGACCATAAGAGTTTTAAGCATTTGAAGGGACAGAATAAGCTCAACAAGAGACATGTAAAGTGGAGTGAGTTCCTTGAGTCTTTCCCTTATGTTATCAAATACAAATAAGGTAAGGAAAACATTATGGCTGATGCATTTCCAAGGAAGTACATTTTACTTAACACTTTGGATGCTAAATTGCTTGGTTTTGAGCATATTAAAGAATTGTATGCACATGATCCTAATTTTAGCAATGTATATAATGCATGTCAAACAATTGCCTTTGATAAATTTTATAGACATGATGGGTATTTATTTCATTTAAAGCAACTTTATATGCCTAGATGTTCATTGCATTTATTGTTGATTAAGGAGGCATATGAGGGAGGTTTGATGGGACACTTTGGCATAGCTAAGATATTAGATATTTTACATGAGCATTTCTTTTAGCTGAATATGAAATCTGATGTATCTAGTATTATGCTAATTGCATTACATGTTTGTAAGCTAAGTCTAAAGTGCATCCGTATGGTTTGTATACACTATTGACTATTCCATAATCACATTGGGTATATATATCTGTGGATTTTATATTTGGACTACCTAGGTCTAGGTGTGGTAATGATAGCATATATATGGTTGTTTATCGGTTTTCTAAGATGGCACATTTTATTCCATGTCATAAAACCGATGATGCATCGCATATTACTAATTTATTCTTTAAGAATATAGTGCATTTGCATGGTATACCTAAAACTATTATGAGTGATAGGGATACTAAGTTTTTTTCCTACTTTTAGAAAACTTTGTGGGCGAAATTGGGAACTAAGTTGTTGTTTAGTACTGCATATCATCCACAAACCGATGGCCAAACCAAAGTTGTAAATAGGACATTAGGACAACTCATACATGCTATAATTAAGAAGAATATAAAATCTTGGGATGAGCTTTTGCCTCATGTAGAGTTTGCTTATAATAGGGCTGTGCATTCATCTACACATTATTCACCTTTTGAAATTGTGTATGGTTTTAATCCTTTAACACCATTGGATCTATCACCTTTGCCTGTGAGTGAGCAAGTTAATTTAGATGGTATTCGAAAGGCAGATTTTATGCACAATTTACATGAAAAGGTAAGGCAAAATATTGAAAGGTAAAATCAACAAGTGGTAAATCAAAAGAATAAAGGACGCAAAAAGTTGATTTTTCAGCCTGGAGATTGGGTTTGGTTGCATTTGCGCAATGAGAGATTTACTACTCAAAGGAAGTCTAAACTACATCCTAGAGGAGATGGACCATTTCAAGTTGTGGCAAGGGTCAATGACAATACCTACAAATTAGATCTCCTAGGTGAGTATAATATTTCTACAACCTTTAATGTATCTGACTTTCATTTGATTTTGAAGGTGAAGATTTGAGGGCGAATCCTTTTGAGGAAGGGGGGAGTGATGCATATGGAAATGGAGACACTATACCAAATTTAAATCCTTTGAGCTATGGTGGAGGACCTATCACAAGATTAAGAGCTAAGAGGATGAAAGAGGCCATCATAAGTCTTATACAAGAGAATCTCAAGCATAGAGGATAAGATAGAAGCAATTTGGTAGAAACTAAGTTAGTCAACTTAGTTAGTTGTGTTCAAAACAATACACACCCGTGTGTCGAGTACCCAAAACAGTCAGTAGGGTACACGAGCCACAGACACGCCCGTGTTCAAAGAGCATAAAAAGTCTAGAAGGATACACGGCCAGAGACACACCCGGGCATTAGACCATATAATGTTCTGTCTCAGAATTATAATTGAAATATGCCTCATGTATGTATAAGGCTAGACCGTGTTCTAAGCCATGTAACAATCTGCCAGTTTTTTATAACGCCAACACACCCGTGTCCTATTTGATATGCCCGTGATGCCCGTGTTTCGATAGTGATTTCCTATCCGATTTTGAGTTTAATTAGGATTTTCTTTATGTTTTATTTACTAATTAGAATTTATGTTTAATTAGGAGTATAGTTGTTTATTCCTAAAGAGTTGTTTCTTTCAGAATAAGTTTAGGTTTAGGATTACAAGTCTATAAATACTTGTATCAAACATCATTATTAAAAATATAGTTGATTGATTTGATTCAAATTCTTAATTCAATTTTCTTGAGTTCTTGCGAGAGCTAAAATTCGAATTTACTTCGAGCGTGTTGTAATTTCAACCCTGATAATTAGAGGTGCTAGTTGTTCGATAGCTAGTATTACTAATTCCTATCAAAGTTTATACTAAATAGATCCTTAGGCAACGATCCCAATAGATTGTTATGAATCCTAGTTGTTAGATAACTAGTAGAACGCATCACCATATTTTCCATTGGAATGCTTTTTACAACTAAAGAAGAGTTTAAACAAGCATGTAAGTAGTGGGGAATTAAGCATAGATTCCAATTGCACTTTCCTAAGAACAATAAGCTGAAAGTTAGATGCAAATGTTACAAGAGCTGTGGATTTTGGATATTTACATGCAAGTATAATAAGCATGATAATGAAGATTTTACATTTCAAGTGAGGACATTCAACTTGAAGCATACATATTCAAAGGGGCATACTAACTTTCACCTCACTTCTCAATGGGTTGCTTAACACTACATTGAAGAATTCAGAAGTGATCCCACTTGGAAACTTAAAGCTATTGTAGATACGATAAAAAAAGAAATGGAATTTACAATATCTCAGAAGAAGGCATGGAGGGCAAGGGACTATGCTCTAAGGTAGATTAATGGTGATGAAAAAGAGTAATATACAAAGTTATATGACTATAGAAAAGAATTACTAAGGACAAATCCAGGTAGCACAGTTGAATCTAAAGAGCTAAAAGGTATGTTTGAGGGAATGTATATCTATTTAGCATAATTGAAAAATGCCTTTAAAGTAGGATGCAAGCCAATGGTTTGTCTGGATGTGTGTTAGCTTAAAAGACTATATAGAGGGTAATTGATTGCTGCAACTGGAATTGACCCTAATGACTGTATACTTCCAATTGCATAGGCAGTGGTTAAAATAAAAAGCACTGATACATGGTCTTGGTTCCTTAAGTTACTGAAAGAAGATCCTGAGATGCATAATTCACATTGTTAGGTTTTTATGTCAGACAGATAAAAGGTTCTTAGGGATTAATAAAAGTTGTTGGTGAGTTATTCCCACATTCAGAGCATAAGCTCTATGTGAGACATATGTGGACAAATTTAAGGGGAAAATTAAAAATAGGAATTACCAGTAGGAATAAGGAGCTAAAGGATTGGATTTGGAATGTTGCAAGGTCTATATATAAAGTTAGTTTGCAGTTCTAGTTAGATGAAATAGGAGAGAAATACCCTGATGCATTAGAGTGGCTGAAAGAGAGACTATGCAAGGAGTGGAGCATGGCATATTTTAAACCTACAGTAAAGTGTGATATTTTGCTCAATAATTTAAGTAAGTGCTTTAACAAATACATATTGGATGCCAAGGTGAAGCCTATTCTGACACTGATGGAGATAATTAGATCACAGCTGATGAAGAGGATAAATAGTAAGTAACTATGAGGGCATAACATTAAGGGTAATTTATGCCCTAAGATCAAGAAGAAATTGTCTATAAATAAAAAGAGTCTTATAATTATACATCAGAATTTGCTAGTTCACTAACAGTTTAAGTAATAAGCCCTGAAGGACAATTTGTGGTGGATATGGAGCATAAGAATTGTGCCTGTAAGAGATGGGACCTTATAAGAATTCCATATGTGCATGCATACTATTGCATATATAAAAACAATAAGGATCCTAAAAGTTATATTGTTGTTTGCTACTCAAAGGAGACATACTAGAAAATCTATAACTTTATCATTAACCTTACCAATGGACCTATCATGTGGGAGAAAAATAAGAGGGCACTTGGAATCATTATTGCACCTTCACCAGTCAAACAAAAAAGAGGGAGAAGGCCCAAAGTAAGAAGAAATAAAGTAGAAGAGCTTGAGAGACAAGCAGCAGAAAAGAAATCAAAAGGCAAATCTAAGCAAAAGATGAATTTGAAAAGAAAAGGGGTTGTCACTATTAAATACAGTATGTGTGGGCAATTAGGGCACAACAAGAGGTTCCATGCTAAGAGGAGAACTACTGTTACACTAGATGTAAGTACTATTTTAACTTGATTTTGATGTGCTATATTGTTTTGCTTATTAATTTGATTTTTTATAAATTACAGCCACTTAATAGCTCAAGAGCTAGAGCTTTAAGTTCTACTACATGATCACCAATTACTATGTAATGGATGATGGATGTGAAATTTCTAAGTTTTAAATTTTTGTATTATACATGTGCTCTTTTATGTAGTAAATTTTTATATTATATTTGTGCAAGATTTACATTTGCTTGATTTTTTTGTGGATATACATTTGATGATGGATGTGCTCATTTCTAATTTCTTTCAGGGAAGTAGTCAAATATCTAATATTTATGGACTAAGGAGTGATGTTGCCTCACCTTTCCCATTAGACAATTTAGATGTATGTAAATGCCTATAGTTATTTGTTAGTGGAATCTGTCACCTTAAGTAGTTGAGTTAAATGTTAATTATGTTATTCTTTGCTTAGGGTACTCAAAGGAGCACAATTACACAAGTAATGGGAGAAAATTCTAATAATGTGAAACTCCCAAGCCAAACATAAAAAGGGGCCCTAAAGGGGGGGGGGGTGAATAGGGCTAATGAGTGATTTAGAGGAAAATTAAAAATAAGAGCAAATTAAAAGGTGTTTAAGAGAAGTGTTTAACTAACACACTCAAGATCTAAAACAAAAATAGCGATAAACATAAGAACAATAACACACACGAAAATTTAATTATTTATAGAGGTTCAGATTATAAATAATCCTACATTCTCTACTTAACTTATCCCCAAGTTAGGATTTTCAATCACCCACACCTATCTTATTATCAAGATTATATATAATAAAGTGTTTTAAGGATCAATACTAACTTTATAATAACTTGTGTTTTTCTTGGCTCAACACAAACCAATCTTCAATGTATTTTTCTAAGCTCAACACTAACCTTTTTCTAAGTGTTTTCAAGGCTCACACTTAAACCTTCCCACAAGAGTTTTCAAGGCTAGCTCACAACCTTTACAATCAATGTGTTTTTACTAAGACTCAGCACTAACCCAAAGAGAAAAAACCTCACCACCCACTTCTTTAAGCCCAAAGAATGAGTAGATGAAGAAATCCTATCTCTAACACTCACCTAACTCTTACAAGAAAGGTAAATACAAACTCAACAAGAGTTTGTTTACAATTAAAGAGTATACAAAGAGAAAATGTTAAAGAAACAAAGCTTGGTTCAATAAGTTAACAAAATCAATTTGCTCCACCAACTCTCTAACTTTTTAAATGAAGTTCTAAACCTTGTATATATAGTTGGGAATGAAAAACTAGCTATTAGGAAGCAAGATTTTAGTCAATAAATACTTCAACCTTCATTAATTATAATTTCAGCATTTTTGCATGATTGTATCTACTCACGATCGTGACCGTACCCTTAGGATCGTGAGCTTTAAAAATATAATCATTAGAGGTAAAGTTTGCCCATTAGAGGCATGTTACGATCGTGACTAGCCATCTCATGATCGTGAGCATAAGATTGTGAGCGCGACAGGTCTTCTTCAACTCAAATTCTTCAATCATGCATTGCAAATCAGATACCCTCACGATCGTGAGGGTAGTCAACACCTGGTCAAACTTGCATATTTTGACTTTAATTTATCCCACATAAGTTGTACCCATTCATAAGGCTTTAAGGAACATTAGTAAAGATCTTTGAGGACTTTAATTAAGTTTCAAATTATCTTCTATTATTTGTTTTATCAATAACTTTAATCTAACTTATAATCACACTTAAACAGACATATTAGTAATTCAAAATTTATTATTAAGTTAAAACAAATGTTGATTTAAGATTAATCAATACATTAATCATGCAAAGGGTCAACAAAACATCACAGCATAATGAAGAGGTACCATATGCATCAAAGGGCAATAAAAGATCTAAGCCAAGAGGAAAAGAAATTCCTGCAAGATATATGAACCATTTGAAGAAGAAAGCCAGGTCATGACCCATACGTGGTCACTTTTGACAATAATATATACTGTTAGCTGCTAGCTATAACAAATGTGTTTTTTGGATTTGGAATTTATCTCTCTTTTGGGTTATGCTACACAACATTATATTTTTCTTTTAGTGATTCAAAATTGAAACAAAGCTTCTAATGTTTGGTTTTAAAATTGAATCATTATAAAAAACATTTATGCTACAACTACTTAATATCTAATATGAAAATGTGGTTTTTCTTTCATGTTATATCCTAAATTTAGCTCTTGTTTTATTTTTTGTTCTATACTATGATTTGCTTTTTTCAACTCTTGCCTATGTTTGATTCGTAACACAATCCCAAAAAGAAATAATGAACATGGCAAAATGCATGCTTAGGTTCTGCAACTGCACATTAATATCACAATCACCATGTTCATTTCATTTTTTAACCTAAATTACATCAACTATCCATAATGGATGTTTATGTTCTGCAAAACATTACAGAAATTATGGTTACAATATAACCAGATTAATTCAAAGGATTCTTAGAGCTATATATATATATATCTAAGAACCTAAACCCCTAATCAACCATATCAGAATCAATGCCACATAAAGAACCTGCCACTGTATTCTTGTTTTTTCATTCTTTTTATTTTTTGCAAGTTCCTTTTCCTCTTCCAATCGATCGATCTTTTTGAGTTAGGGGTGGCCATGGGCCGGTTTCGGCCCGGAACCGAACCGGAACCGGCCCGGTCAAACCTGGAACCAGAACCGGGCTGAACCGGCCCTGAACCGAGGGTGGGACCGGTTCAGGGCCGGTTCCACCATTATGGAACCGTGAACCGGTGGTTCCGGTTCGGAACCGGCCGGTTCAGGTTCCGAACCGGCCGGTTTTGGTTCATTTTATAAAAAAATCAAATTATGTTAAAAATTCAAAAAATGCAAGTTACAACTCTTTATAAAATTCTACATAATTTTCTCTTACTCGTGGTATATTTTGTTTTCTAAAAAAATATAACTTTTTTACAGTGCGTAAAAATAAAACCAAAAAAATCAGAACCGTGAACCGAAACAGGCCGGTTTGAAACCGGCCCAGAACCGAAATTAAGCCGGTTCCAATTCAATTCCACCTTAGGTCGCACCATGAACCGGCGGTTTCGAACCGAAACCGGCCGATTTATGAACCGTGGCCACCCCTACTTGTAAGTACAAACTGTATCTATAAATCCTATTTTAGATACGTTGAAAAAATTTATTAATTAATCAATAGATATAAATCCACGCACCAGAATAATTGATTATTTCTTTAGAATTATATTTAATTGGTGTCAATTAATTTGTCCTCAAATTTTTTTTGACCTCAAGTCAATGATTTTATTTTTATTTTATCTGATATCTCAGTACTTCGTAATCCGAGCTAGGCGACTCTTTAATGGCTATGCCATTGCACCAAGGTGTTGGCGACTTGTTTAGTATCTTTGTGATATGAGATTTATGTTAACATAAATATGCAATATGCTATACTACTTTTGATCCCAAAAAATATATATATATAATATGCTATAATACTCGATTCAATTGTGTAATGTGGTGGTTGCATTTGCATTTATTCCTTTAGTCATAGAGAAGAGAAAATCACCTTGCTGCAGGCTTATCTTTTGTCTCTATCCTAATATTTATTATATCAAAAGAAGAGAAGCGCAGAGTGTACATAATCATTCGTCTCACTCGAAAAAATTTAACTTGTTAATATTAGAATAATGATATATCTCTTGAAAAAATATGAATAGCTAAAAATAAAATTTTATTTTTAAAAGTTATTTATTTACCCTTAGACATTTGAAATAAGTGAAGAACACAAAGAACAACACTGTCGTTACCCCTAATATTAAAATAAGAGCAGGTTCAACTGTTCAAGATATATATGTCCCACATGTAGGATTCAGAAAACTAATTTTAAATTTGGCGGACTGCTGATTTCTGTTGACATATCATAAACAAATCGGATTTAAAATATATATAAGATAAAAATAGTTAATTGTATTAAAATTTCAAATTTTATACTGTTTTGTTAAAAATTGTCAGCTATATATATATATATATATATATTCAGAGCTTCAGAAACAGATGTAATATAATTTAATAATTTTTTTGTTTTTCCCAAAAAAAAGATCCTTTTTTTTGTTTTATTTATAGCAGTGGTACTGGTAGTAGAGTAGTGATACCTTCTCCTTCAATTTTTTTTGGTACAACGGAAGATTACCCTCTCCTTTGTTTATTTATATGTGGGACACTTATTTGATCAATGCCCTGTCGTTGTTGGTACTCTGAACCTAAGAAATTATATTTTCTTCTTGCTAATGCTACCTACGATATGATTCTCAATCTGAACTTGTCACAAAAGAGAAAAAGATTAATTAGTATCGGTTAAGTATATAGTTCTTTACGGTAACATATGTATGTATATTAATATATTCGAATTAAAAAAATGATTACTTAATTGAAATTTTATTGTATATAGTGGAAACACTCCTCAAATTCCATGTTCGTTTTTTGAACACCGACATCTATTATCACAATCGGATCTACTTTCTCCTTCTCATTTATTACCGATGTTGAAACTTCTCTACTACAAAAAACAAAGAAAACACATTTCAGTTCAAAAGAAAAAAAAAACAATAAACACATTTTGACATGTACGTAGTTGCCGTCGTCTTTAACACGTCACTACTTACTACTTACTACCTACTAGTTTGGGATTTGGGTTGTTCAAACACCAAATCTTTTCGACTTTTGAGTCCAACTAATACACTCCTACCTAATTCAGCCCAAGTAATCAACTCCTTGAGTCTGACTCTTTTTTTTTTTTTTTTTTTTTTTAACATAAAAGATAATATTCATTAACTCAAAAGTTTGCGGCCAAATTGAGGAATTAATCACCATATTAGTGTAAACACATTTTCTTGTTTAGCATTAGCAACTCCAACAGTTGCTTTGTTTGCAGCCCTATGAATAAAAGAAAATATAAATGGCTGCTCCTAATTGTCTATGGCCATACCGTCATAAACGAAAACTTGAATTTTCAGGATATCCCTTTCTCCAAATGCTTATTTAAAGACACATTCAAAAATAGCTCTGAACACTTCTCTGGATCTTGCTAGAACCACACTAGCCGTTAAAGAAAAACTTCTCCTGCAAGAGCTGAATACATCGGTCTAAAAAAGTAAAATTCTTCATTCCACACTCCCTTGTCGTCTCTTACAATTAACTCTTGCCTGTAACTTGTATCGCAATTGAACTTGATAACACCTAGCTTGAACAGGAACTTTCCAAACAGGTTCCTATTATACTTCCGCTGACGACTGATTTTTCACTCTACCTGACAAAGGTATAATTTACTTACAATATATCTCCGGAGAATTTTGCTTCTTTCCTTGATCATTAAAGAAGTTGGTACATGCAGTTAAAATTCATATCTTAATGATTTGTAGTATGGTTTTGTAGGAGATAATCATTTCCTTTTCATTTTCTGGTTGCATTGTCATGATTATTTTCTTTTCTGGTTGCATTCACACTTCCCATTATAATATTAATTAGTAATGTATGCCTTAATTAATAAGCTTAGAATTTAGATCATATTATTGTCATTGTAGAGTACAAATAAATTTTAATTTATCTATATTATTAACTTGGTTGCAATTGATAAGCACGTATATAAAATACCAACTTATTATTCCCAAAACATATATCATATCAATAATTTTTTCCAATATTTCAAATGTTAGAAATTGGTGGTTTCATATCTTTTAATAATAGACATTAATATACTTATAATACGTTATCATATATACATGTAGTTACTTCATATTGAAAATGAATATGGTATGTTGTGCAAGATATAACTGCTTTACTTACAATAATCTAGTATTGAATCCAATACTTTAGCATAAACTTCTTAACCTGACATTATATTATAATTTTTAAAAGTATATCATCTAATTACATCAATCAATAATATAATATATTTCTTTAAACAACAATAATGTAACTTTCAATCAGACAATTATAAGAAAATTTAACTAGTATATTTTTTCCTTAATGTCTTATAGCTAGAGTTATAAGTTTTTTTTTTTTTTTTTTGTGAGAGCAAAAGGAAACTTTTTTAATCTTTAGAGTAAAGTAATAGTTAATATAATATTTACTTTTTTAATTTTTAAACAAAGTCAAACATAAAATTTTAACTAAAATTATATTAAAAATAGCATTGCTCTTTTTTTTTTTT
>CATIWO010143903.1:0-12277 GCA_949673435.1 Macaranga tanarius | reverse complement strand
TAATAGTGGGAGGTAGTGAGTCTCATGTAACTTGATATGAGATATCAGAATAGACATGTGGATGCTCAAGAGTTGAGTGGATCGAACGTGACGTTAGATAAGTGATCGTAAGGGTATTCACTTACAGTCAATGATCACTATCTAGATCATAATGGTGCGTATAGTCCTTTAACCTGAGGCATCACGCTCATCCACATTTAAGTGGTTAGAGTTTGTTACCGCTTACATACCTGTGTTAGCCACGTATGGTTATATGGCGTGTGGTGGCTCTAATCGGTTGAATGTAGGGATAAGTGTTTGTCCAATATGGGATTCATTGCCTGGAGTGAACCGGGTTAAGGTCCTTTCCTATCTAAGTTTATTCTTGATGGATAAATTCTTGGCCAAGACAAACATAACAGTCTGAAAGAGTTTCAGAACTAGAAATGGTTTCTAGCATTTGTTATGTTTTATCAAGAATAGAACTTGAGATGAGGTAACATGATGAAGCTATTAGAGTTTGACTGCACCTTAACTTTAGGCTTTATCAGGATCTTCAATGAAGGGATTTTAGTGCATGGTAATTATGACCAGAGGGTTCGTGAGAATCAATACATGTATTCATTTTTAATTGGGTAGCTATGATATCGATGCTAGGGGTCACTCACAGCTTATGAGAACTAAATGTGTATCGTTGGGATTTTTATATTTAGATTAAAAGTGTTTCAAGTAATATCAAGTGTTGATATTATATTCTCATTACCAATTAGACTTGAACCTAGTAAGTCACACCTATAAGGTTCTTACCTTATCATCTTCATCTTAATCTAATTGTTGATTAAAGAGTTTGGTCAAGTAATTAAGATTAAGGGAATTGGATTTTTGCGAAAGCAGTGATTCTAGCATATCATGAAATCTGATTCCACCAGAGGGTTTAATTATTAATTTATGCTTGATTAATATTGGATATTAATTAAAGTGTTGAATTAATAATTAAGTGTGTTGTATATTCTTAAACTTGGATTAATAGCCTAAGGTGTATGGGCCTAGGCTTAAAAGTGTTTTGAGCCAAAGATTAATCCAAACCATTAAGAAAACCAAACAACCTAATCTAGGTCCATTAATTTAATGGATTGGGTTTTAGACTAAGTGTTGGCCCAATGGGAAGCCCAAGTCCATATTATTAATGTAAAGATTTGGTTGTATCACTTAGACTTGGATTAATGGCCCAAGTTGTATGGGCCTAGGCTTAAAAGAGTTTTGGGCCGAAGATTAATCCAAATTGATGAGATAGCCCAACAACCTTATCTAGGTCCATTGATATAATGGATTGGGTTTGGGACCAAGTGTTGGCCCAACGGTAAGCCCAAGTCCATATTATTAATGTAAAGATTTGGTTGGTTGTATTATACAAGTATAAAAGATGTATTGTAGATCTATACAGTGGATGTATTGTCTACTTCATCTTTGGACACTTGTAGGGACACTTGTCAAGTGTATATGTATACTAAGTGACAAGTGTCATGATGATGTCATAGATGATGTCGTGATGATGTCATGTGGTGGGCCCACATAATGTCATGGATGATGTCATGATGATGTCATGGTGATGTCATGGATGATGTCATGGATGATGTCATGGTGATGTCATGGATGATGTCATGGTGATGTCATGATGATGTGGCAATCTCTGTACTTTATTTTGTCCTTAGTGTTTTTGGATATGCATTTTTTGGTGGGTTTTGGACCAAGTGTTGGTCCAATGGTAAGCCTAAGTCCATATAATTGATGTAGAGATTTGGTTGATTGTATTATACAAGTATAAAAGATGTATTGTAGACTTATACATTGGATGTGTTGTCTACTTCATCTTTGGACACTTGTAGGGACACTTGTCAAGTGTATATGGATACTAAGTGACAAGTGTCATGACGATGTCATCGATGATGTCATGTGGTGGGACCCCATGATGTCATGGATGATGTCATGTGGTGGGACCCCATGATGCCATGGATGATATCATGATGATGTCATGGATGATATCATGGTGATGTCATGCATGATGTGGTAATCTCTATACTTTATTTTGTCCTTAGTATTTTTGGATATGCATCTTTGTGTGTGGGTTTTGGATGTTCATCTCCTAGCTTTTGTTCAAGAGTTGAACAAAAATGGTGGATGGTTTTTGTTGGACAAAAACATGAACTCCATACCAAAGAAATAAAAAATACACAAATCCTTAATTATTCTTGCTTGGTAGATTAAATTAGAGCAAGCTTTTGCGAGGGTCACGTAAGAGGGACTTGCTTCTAATTAAATCTAGGCAAGAAAAGTGATTTGGTGAGAGCTTGGTGATTCAAGCTATAGGTCATACACTTGGGTGGCTAGAGCATGTGATTCAAGAGTTGAATCTTCCATACCAAAGTAGTAGATACTTTTGGTCTTCATCAAACACTTGGAGTTTGTAAGTTACTTTCAACTTGAACTTCGAAGTGCTTGTTGATATACATGCTTGTGTGTTTTATTTTAGCTATGTGTTAATTGCAAATTGGATCTTGGGATTGGAATTCTTCATATGATGAAGAACTATGCAAGTGAAAATTTTTGAATTTCACCCTTTTTGGCAAGTGGTTCCGCTACATCTTGTTGCATAGTATGTTTCCTTCAAGGGGGCATCACAGTTAGTGGCCATGTGTTTGATCATGTTTGTGGGTGTCATAACTATAATAATATCATTGCAATGAGAATAACTTATGACAACTATCCATGTAGCATTCTCATAGTGGGTCAATCCTGTACATCTTATGTACCTATGACTTGACTTTGTATCTCGTATACATGATCATTAAAATATGATCACCAGTCAACCACATACTAGTCTTCATTCATTATTTTCCCACAATAATGACCGACTAGGGATGTTTTAGAATATAACTCATTTTTTTTATCTAAGAGTTTTACTATTAAGTCAAACACTTAATGATCTCAAATAGAGTTAAACATTCATGGAATTTAACAGAATCAATATGATAAAATGCCTCTTTATTAATATAATGTAAAAATGACTAAGTCACAATATGGCCAAAGTACAATTGGCCTGGAGCACATCACTAATATTTATTGCTCTTCCAAATGGATTTAAATAGAATTTATTTACAATTAATTTATTTTTATATGTTTGATTTAAATTGATATTTTATAATATTCATTTCAAATAAATTTTTTATTTGATATAAAATTCAAATTCAAATTAATATTTTATTTGATAAAAATATCAAGTTAACCAAATATTTTTTTGAGAGAAAAAAGGTGAATCTTTCATTCTTCGAGCATTAAAAGTATATCTTGATTAAAGAATAATAAAAAAAATAGTATAATCAAGAAATACCCAAAATAAAATCCCACTGAAGTTATAAAATTTTTTATTATTCTTCAATCGCATTGACAGAGCTCTTCTGATTTGCAATTCGGTGATTCGTACGCTCCACTCAATGGCTTTATTTAGCCATAAATTGACTATCTATTTTTTGAATGAGTCTGATTGTAGAAAAACCATCAAAAAAATTCATAACTAGGAAATATTCAAATTTCATAAAGAAAAACTATAAAAATTCCATTAAAGACAATAATTCCATGAAAGAAGATTCAACAATTTCAATAAAAAAAATAAAAAGACAGATTGATCAGAATTCTGTACTTATTCAATGCAAAAATAAAATAAAACAAATAAAATAGAAATAGGAAAGACCATCGCCAATCGAATAAACGATCGGCGGCGATAACCAAGATGAAAATTTTGAAGAGAAATCAAGAACTATAAGAAAAAGGAGAGAAAAGAGGTGGTTAGGGTTTCAACTTTTGAATTAGAGAGTGATAGATTGGCTTTGTAGCTTTTCTCAAGCAATCCTTATTGAACACTACAAAAAATATTATCAGTAGAGAAGATAATATTTGTCTCTATAAATAATAAAATTTATCTCTATGACTTAAAGTTGTCTTTATTTTTTCAATTTAACTAAATATTACACTATAAAGTAACAATATAATAAAGGAATAAAAATAATTTGGAAAATAAAGATGATAAAATTAGAACTTATTATTCTTACGACAAATATAAATATGATGATATTGAAGTAATTTGTAAATTTAAACTATTTTATTATAAATTTATTGAATTATATATATATATATATACAACAAAAAATTGTTTAAACATTATCTTGAATTCGAGCTTGGTATTTGCAATCATTTTAAATAAATTAAAAAAAAAAATATCGTTCTTATAATTTTATTCGAGTTAAATTGAATTAATTAGAGTCCAATAATATGTTTCCTTTCTTCTCTTATTAAAGATGTTTATTTCTCTTTTCTTTATTAATTTTCTCTGATTGCAAGACATTTTGCTATAAAATATATTATTGTAAATGTTGTAAAAGTTTTGCTATCTTCTATATTATTTAAGTTCTTAATGTAGTAATTATCATAGTTGTTAAAAAAAAGGGTCTAATTAGTAATCAGTGCTATATTATTTGGAATACAACCCAATTCAGGCTCTCACCTTTTCTGTTAAGGCTAATTGAATTGAATTTTTTTATTCTTTAGTTAATTTATCACCTTTAAATTTTTTATAAAGACTATATTGATCCTGAAAATTACACTCACCTCATAATCCATTACATAGATAAAGAAAAGTTCTTCAAGAATTACAAAATTCTTCCTAATGTAATACCCCTAATATCATCAATTTCATTAGTATACTTAACTAAAGAATCAATAATAGAAGAGATAGTACCTCCTATACCAGAACGAATCTCTTAACAACAAGCAATCTTATCATATATAAATATATGTAATATCATCCCATATGTTGAATACCATAAAGGATGTTATCTATACATACTCAATCATAATAACTTCAGATGTTGATAGCAAGGTAATAAGCTAACTGTAATACAATTACCTACTACACGAAATTTCTATAATTTAATACCAATACAATATCTAACAATTAATCTAATAAACTATCATCACAACCACTTATTAATTTACATATATAATGGTTAACTTCTAATATAATATCATCAGATGCTTTTAAAGAATTTCCAACCTAATATCAAACATTCTTATCATGTCTTTTCCATGATCATATTCATAAAAAATTCCAAATGGAAAAAAACATCCTTAACATAATAATAATGGATAAATATAATAATATGAGTATCATGTGCTACATAACCATCAAGCTTAGATAAAATATATAGATTATATATACACTGGTGAGAGTACTAAATGCTTATAACATGATATAAAAGAAAGTACATCAATAATCTTTAGAGCATCTCTCTCTTAGACATCTGATCCTAAGCAGATAAGATGGTGACAGATACAAGATAGCTCCGAACATATGGCCCACTCTCCAGGTCTCACCCTCCATATCCTCTTAAAAAGTGACTCTAGCAAAGCTTGAGGGTGTGGAATGGCCTAAAGGCAAAAAGACCAAAATGATGTAGACTCTATAGTAATACATCACACCTATGTGAGGGTGACCTGAACATCCGTAGATGTCGTATAGAAGATACAGAATGTGGTGCAAATATTATCCAAATGCTCCTCCCATATGACCGATATCTGAACCTCAGCTCCTATAGGCTGCACCATAACTCTAAAAATAAGCTCTGCTTCCAGATCATGACAAACTATGTACCTGACCAACGTCTCTGCCTCAGTGACCTCGTAAACCATGGTAGCCCATTGCATAACCATACTCTTCTAAGGTGAACTTAATAAGCTAAACCTAAGTTGTAAAAATCATTTTTAAATAAAGTGGTAAGTATTTACATATTGAAATTACCCAGTGAGTAGCTAACTAAATAATAATAATACAAAAGTTTAATTTATCCTTTTTAAGAATAATAAATAATCATTCAATGTACAAAACAAACTTATAATTAGTAATGAAGTTTAACTTTAAAATAATTAAAGGAATAAACAATCATATAAAAAAATAATTTCAAGCGATCATCCCTTTTTCAGGTATGCTTTCACTATTATCTCATCTTTTTATGGTACACAAATTATTTCTTAATTGTTATGACTCGCTCATTTAATAATTTTGTATCATTTATATATTATATTCTATTATCAGATTCTTAGAATTGTATATTATACTTTCATGAGCTGGATAACTCATTTTCTGAACACATCTTTTATATTTATTTACTTGTTTCATTGTATAATATATATTCTCACCATAATACAATATCTCTAAAAATTATCAATATAATATAATTCAATTCTCACAACACTCATCATCTCAGCTCAACTTTCTCACCGTTTCATAATATCAGTTCACGATAATTTTATATGCATATTTTTCAACCACAAGGATTCACCCCAAAAACACCTCTGAATCTATGCGTTGTCCCAAAGATAGTTATTATTTGAGTGACCAACTCATTCTTAATCTTGCCAAACATATACTCATATATATATGTATATATCTCTTATGTATTTATATAATAATGTTTATACTTTATTTTTCCGTTATAGTTCCAACATTTGATTATATCTCATTACTTTTCTTATCTCATTAAAGTTTATAAAAACTTAATTTATTATCATTTCATTTGACGAATTTAGTCTCTTTGTCTGAGACTTGAGAATTATACTACATATCACATATGTTGGAAAAATAGTATCATTCAAATCTCAATTTTTATTTCATTCCTTATATTTTAAGAAATTTTTATTATTTCAAATGTTCATGCATATTTTCCAATGTTTCAATTTGAGTTTATGTTCCAAAACTCAAGTTTTTTGAGCATAAACAGTGCAGAGGCGAGCTACAGAGGCGCCACCTATCACCTTTTAAGGCGTCACCTGAGTATAGAGGCGCCGCCTCAGTGATGAGGCATCGCCTCTTCTTTATGAGGCATCACCTAAATGCTGATTAGGTGATCATATTCTGGAACACAAACAACAGCAAAAATTTCATGAAAATTTGATTAAAAACTCATATTTTTGCACCTTTTTGTCCAAATAACACTCATAGCTTAAGTTCTCCCTAGTATGTGACCCAAATATAGAAAAATCACCACAATATCTACAAGTTTTAACATCCAAATTCATCATTTGTAACTAAAGTTTTTCAACAAAAACTTAAATAAAAATAATAAAATGAAGCCACTTACTTGGTTTGAAGTTCAAATTTGACAAATCTTGATGTTAGAGAAACCCTAGCTATAGTAGTTGTAACACTCCCAAATCTTTAATGCTTGAACAATAGTAGCTAACTCTAGTTCAAGTGTCAGATAATTCTTCCCTTGAAATTATAACTGTCCAGATGTATAAGCTATTATTTTCTCATTTTGCATTAACACACAAGCTGACTCTTATCTTGAGGCTTTAATATAAACTATAATGCCTCCATTTCCGGTCGATAATGCAAGTATAAGAGTAGTAGTATATGCTTCTTCTAACTTCTCAAAACTTCATTGGCAAACTTTAGTTCATTTTCTTCATAATTATATGCAAAGAAAAGTATTTTCTGCCATTCAAATCTCACATTTACTAAATTTAACATATAATTGTATGTAAAGCTGTTCAAAAATATTTTCATATTCTTTTCTGTTTGATAAATAAATGAAAGTATTATCAATAAAGATAATCACAACTGATTCAAATACTATCGAAGAGTCTTGTTCATTAATGACATAGATGCAATGGTGTACCAATTAAACCAAATGACTTAATCATAAATTCATACCATCCATTTCCAGTTTTGACTACTATTTTGGAAATAAAATGTTCTATCACTCAAAGTTGCCAATATCCCAGTCTCAAGTCTATCTTCAAAAATACTATAGCATCTTTTAATTAATCAAGCAACCTTTTATTTCTCAATTACGGATAATTATTCTTCATTGAGATACTATTCAATTGCCTATAATTATTACATAACCTCATACTACCATCCTCTTCTTTTATAGGCTGAATTGATGCCCCTCATAATGAATTATTCAATTTAACAATATGCCTTTTTTAATTCTTCTAGAAATATATTAGGAAATTCTTAGATTATCAGTACATCTATTATCCTTGAACTAATCTTCATCGATTCCTCAATATTGGCTAAATAAGTTTCATGCCCATCTTAGACCATATGAAAAGCAATCATAGTTGAAATCTAATAAACATGCACATTTTTCATTTACCCACCATTACTATCTTTCTCTATCTTGAATTATCTATAGCTACCTCTATTGTATAGTAATTCATAATGTTGTGATATTTTGGTATATAATTTATTCACAATTTAACATTAATCTTTCATAATTTAATAATCATTAAATCCACATATAAAATTATATCGTCCACTATTTTGAAACATGATCTCATCCCTAAGTTCACAATCACAACATCCCAACAGGCATAGAAATATATATATATATACCTTATTTTAATAATTCCATTATACCATGTATATGTAATGCAAACTCATATAAACGATCATGTGAATCCAGAGTTTGGATCTATCATCACAAATGCATCATGAACAAATAATATAAATGTACCCGTATTTTCATTTGATGTAGCAAAAGCTTTTGGCTGAGTGATAATATGTGCTCTTTCTTGACTCTGAGGTTGATTATCGGGATTATCTTATGTTAAAGTATCAGCTCCCCTTTTCTTACTATTTCAGCCTCTGCCCAGATTAACACTAACTTAAGACATTTTCTTTCTTGTATCACTTTGTTCAATTAGTTGAAATCTTCCAACAGTTTTCTCCAATGGATACTCTCTGAAGAAATGGCTCAGCTTACTACAATAGTAACATACATTAGGTTTGGGACCCCAATATTTTTCCGAATGGATTCTACCATAACTATTGCATATTAAAGCTGATGCACTGCTCATAAATTTATTGGTGCCTTTTTGACTGTTAAGTCTTCTAAATTCTATGCTATATATTTTTTCCCATTGATTGACTAAACTGCCTTACTTCACACATTCTAAAACTACTTTTTTGAAAATCATAACCTTTGGAGAATGGACTACCATAGATTTGAGTTGAAATAGCAAGCCCACTAATATTTTTCTTCTTTTTTGCCTCTAAAGCTTTCTCTTCCTTTATAGTTTCTTCACCGCGCAATGCAGTTTCCATTGAATCTCCGTAAGTTAGTGGTTTGTTTATCATTCTCTCTCTCTAATCTCTAAATTCAATCCTTTTCTCAAGTCTTCTTTGCTTTAGCTCATTAGTTGTTACCTCTTCAAGAACATACTTCGATAATCTCTCAAATTGCATCGAATATACAGCCACAGATAAATCATTTTACCTCAACTCTAAGAATTCAATCTTCTTTTTGTTTACATATACGTGTGAAATATATTTCTCAGTGTAAATGCTTTCAAAAAGTCTATCCAAGTCATTGTCATCGGTACATTTTCACTTCCCGGTATTGTCTTTCACCAGCCTAGGGCATCTTGCTCAAACAATGACACCGTATAACTAATTCTCTTTGTATTAGTATAATCAATTTGATATAAAAGTCTTTCCGTATTTTGTAACCATTCTTCTTCTATGGTGGAATCACTAATACCCATGAAAACCTTTGCACCTTACTCTCTTATCTTTTTATAGTTTTCATATATAGTGCTATCTACTTGCTTTTGACTCATTATTCTCATCATTTAATCAAATCTCAAAATAAAAAAGTATACAACTTATGGAGGGGTTGTAAATGAAAAATTATTCAAGCTCATATAATGCATGCATAAGTATTTGTCTATAAATTAACTCTAGTGATTCATTTGGGCCAATGCAAAGTGCATTATATACTTCTATCCTTACTGATTCCAACCCATATCAACTATATGCAACTCCTAATTCATGCATGACATACCATGAATGCATCATATTCTCATACCCAAGGGAATCTAATCCCTGCTCTGATACCACTAAATGTAATACTCCCACAATACACTCTAACACGTGGCACAATTAAAATTTTTCTCAAATAGAACACATGTTTCACCACTTACATTAAAGCTTATAGCATTACATATTAAGATGTTTGAATACAAACATCAAGCATGAATGATAGCGAAATCTAGTTATACATGCACCGGACTCGTCACTGGCCCACCTGGTATTTCTACTGCATGTAGACATCAACTCGACTATCACTTTTCCTAAAAAATATTAGATACAAAAGGGTGAGCTTGCTACTCAGTAAGAAATCACTAATATAATATATATGTATATATCAACTTCTCAAGAACTAATTAAGCTAAACATTAAACTAATGAATACATCAAGGTTAAATAAGTAAAACTAGACATCTCAAACCCTTTTTACTTTCTTAATTACAGTAATCGAGTTCAACACCTTTTATACTGTTTAATAGTCTAAAACTCAAGATTTTAATATAACTTAGAGGTGTATTATGATTGTGAGCTTGAGAGTTTTGATCATAACAAGAAATTAAGACCAATTAAGGTCTAAAAGATTATGCCATCACAAAATGCCCCACGCCCATCATGGTCTGTCCTCATGATTATGACCAGTAGGGTCACGATCATGAGGAGAATATGAGGGAGAGCCACATTACTGTTCATAACCACCTATACTACTCACGAGCTACCCTCACGATCGTGACTAGATTTCTCACGATTGTGAGGGGCTAAAATCCCTCCTATCAAAACTCCTTTCAAGTATAGACTTAGAGTATAATGCTCATACATTAAGGATAACCAAGATTAACCTAAAATTCACTACTTCCAAAGTTTATAGGCTAGAAATATATCAAAATATCTCAAGCATAAGTCTAAATTTAAGCATTTGCAATCATCAACCCCAAACACTCTCTTTTATCAAACATATACCAATCATATACAGAAAATATACTGAACATATATAAACAATATACACAAAGTATACAAAATTTAGCTTATAATTCAGACATACTTTATGCATATTAATTCCCTTAATCCACGACTATGTATACATATTCAATTCACATAATCGAAAGAATGTATAATCACATATGCACTTGCAAACATTCTTTCAAATGCTCACATATTATCAATTCAAGTGTGAGAGTATAAATATAATCAACAACCAAGGATGCTCATATTACATGATCTCATATTTTAACATTTTGTTTAATATCTGCATTTATCTTAACAATAGAAGATAACATCTCATAAAGATTTACATAAAAGCCAGAACTCAAGCATTCATGTCTCAACCTCATTATTTGGTATCCGGCCGGAACCATTGTCACACAATTATATCACACTTAGCTAATTTTAGCTTATTTCTCATAATCACAATTTTCATATGTGGCCACATATTGAGATTATCCGCCCGGCTCAGTCTCAGATCGCACTTTCACATATCAATTATGGGTAGCTATCCACCCAGCTCAGCTTTCCCATATCCCACAATCATAATTTTCACATGTGGCCATATACTGAGACTATCCACCCAGCTCAATTTCAGATCTCACTTTTCTGCTGATTAGGCTCACTGGCAGGGCTTGACATATTCGTACTCATACTATCAACTTTGTTTTATCTGTTTTACCTGAGTTGCATCAAAAATCCATAATTAATTCCATACATGTCTAAATTAAGAAATTCTACTTAGAATTTGAAGTAGACTCATAGGTCTAGTTTTAGTAATATTTTTATAATTTTTAGACATGTGTGAATTATTTGGGTATATTGAACCTTGAGTATGTTGTTGCACCTAGTTACATCTAGTGAGTTTGGTGGAAGTTTCATATTTATTATGTGGTATTGATGTATGATTGTGTGTAGGGAGTGACAAGATTATTGGAGACACTACTCACTAGGAAAGTCTTACTTTTGAAGGAGTTAAAGCACTTGTATACAAGTGATTATTAATATAATCTATATATATATTGAATCTCTTGAATATAAGAACTATATTAATATGAACAATTTGACAAGTATGTGATATGGTATGACATATACATAATATGTATATATATTATGAGAATATTATGTTGTATTAAATTGAATGATTGAATGAGGTATGAAGTGAATATGAAAAATGTATTGCTATGAATAAATTGAGCAAGTTATTAGGATGTGATATGAATAATATATGATTTGTGAAGATGTGAAATTGTGATTAAATGTGGTATGAAAATGAACTATTTAGATTGTGAAAATGATGAGTGGTGATGTAAAGTAAGGCATGATTATTGAATATAAATTGGGCAATTATGTGATGAGAAATGAAATGTTATATATATAATTGTTTAATTGT
>CATIWO010143857.1:0-41317 GCA_949673435.1 Macaranga tanarius | reverse complement strand
CCAATCCATATAATTAACAAGTTGACTAGTTCAAACTTTTTGAACAAAGTCCAAGGTCTTTGGTCCATCATATAGACCAAGTCCATGATCTATAATTTACATAGTCCATCTCATGGCCCATGCCCATATATATATCTACATATATATATATAAAGCTAATATTAATTTAATATCTTATATTAAATTAAGTCTAAATTAATAAATGCAATTAAAGTTCCAATCTTTGAATTCAGATTTCGGGATATGCTAGATCCCCACATATGTGCAAATCCAATTCAATTAATTTAATTAATTAATTAAACTCTTTAATTAATAATCAAATTAATGTTAATCAACACAAGTGAAAACCTTATGTGTGAGACTTACTAGGAATTAATTAATTAAATTAATTGAATTAGATTTGTGCATATGCGAGGATCTAGCATATCCCAAAATCTGAAAAGCATATATTAATTTATGCTTAATTTAATATGAGATATTAAATTAAAGATTAGATTAATATTAGCCTTTTAAATATATGGACATGGGCCATGAGATGGACTATGTAAATAAAGGATGATGGACTTGGTCTATGTGATGGACCAAAGGCCTTGGACTTTGTTCAAAGAGTTTGAACTAGTCCATTTGTTAATTATATGGATTGGGTATTGATTAAAGAGTTTAGTCTAGCCCATTAATTGTTTAGATTGGATTTGGCCATCTCTAAGCGTAGAGAGGCCCATGGCCCAAGCCCAAGCCTATTAAGTGTTAATGGAATTGGAATAGTGATGGGGTAACAATCCAACTAAACTAACTAATTCAAATATGGTGGCTTCTTATTGTCAAGGTTGTGGAATTCCAAGTCTTTGGAAGACTTAGAATGAAGACTTTGAATGGTGACTAGTAATAGTTGCTAGGCTTGACAAAGAAGACACCATTAGTTTATTGTAAGACGCTCAGTCTGGTGCTAGAAATTTCGGCCAAGGTAATTGAGAGAGAGGTTTTGGTTATTCAAACTAGACAAAGGCAAGAAAAAGAGAGTCTTCTTCTTCCTTAGCTTATGTGTGAACCTTTTCATATCACAAGTGTTGTGATATATCTTTCTAACCATCTTCCTTGAGTGCAAATACTTAGTTCCATAACCTTCATGATCAAAGAAGCTTTCACAAGCTCTTGGGTCATTCAAGAGGGGCTTGTGTAGAGAGCTTGTTAGTGCTTGAAGATTAACCAAGTGCAAACCGTGTGTCATAAGCTAGAGGCTTCACACTTGGGGAGCTCGGAGCTAGTGGATCGCAATAATCAAAGCTTATCGAGCGTTCTACTCACTAAGGAGTATTGTAAGTGTTACATAACTCTTAGTATATATGACTTATAATTTGATAACATACCTTTTAATTATTATTAAAAATATTATCCATGATGCATGTTTAGTTGTGTAAGTGCATGTGATTTGGATCTTGTAGCATGAATGGTTTCTAACTTAGTGCAAGAGTTGCATGCTTCCAAAATTTTTAAAAATTCTGTATATTTGGTTTAGAACTACCATTCCCTTCAATTTCTTCATAAGTACTTTCCACCACAAAAGACCACCAAATTTTGCAATGAGATTACTACTTTCAAGCAAAATGGAAGTGAAACAATCTATTCCAAACCACAAAACCCACCCAATTTTCCTATGAAGCCAAATCGTCATTCTTTTAATCCACTACCACTAAAGTCTAACTTAGAAGGTCTAATGAAGTAATTTATCAACCAACAATCAAACACCAATAAACAACATGAGGACCAATTCAAGAAACTAAATACAAGAATTGATCAACTTATTTCCCACAATCAATCCTTGAAAACTAAATTGTTCAACAAGCCTCTTCAAGCCCTCAACTTTTAGGAAGACTACCTAGTCAACCTGAATTTCAGCCTCAGAAATCTTGTCAAGTTTTAAACTTGAGAAGTGGTAAGGAAGTTGGAGGTGCTTCGTCAAGCAAGAAGAAGGTTATCATTGAGGATGATGGTGAAAGTGTGGTGGATACAAAAGTTGATGATGGTATGAAATATAAAATAGATGATAAGTGTGGTGTGGACGATAAGACTACTCAAGAAGTGCCAAGTGAGAAAGGTGAACCAAAGATTGATCTTAGAACCTTACCTTTCCCACAAAGGTTTATAAGGCACAATCTTGACAAGCAATTTGGTAAATTTCTCGATCATTTGAAGGGCATAACCATTACCATACCTTTTATGGATGCCATTAAAGATATGCCCTCTTAGAGTAAATTTTTGAAGGTCATTGTTAATCATAAGGGTAAGAATGAACAATATGGGCTTGTTTTACTTGTTGAAGAGTCTAAGACAATATTCACAAGGACTCCACCAAAACTCAAAGATCCAGGTTCCTTTACTATTTCTTGTAGAATTGGTGATATTGCATTTAATAAAGCTTTATATGATATAGGTGCAAGTGTGAGTTTAATGCCTTATTCCATTTATGAGAAGATACATGTAGGTGATTTGAAGCCTACTACCATATGTCTTTCTATGGTGAATAAATCTATTAAATATGCACTTGGTGTGCTTGAGAATGTACCCACCAAAGTAGGTAAGTTTATTATTCTTATAGATTTTGTAGTGATGGATATGGAGTAGGTGAAATTCCTATATTGTTGGGGAGGCCATTTTTAGTGACCACAGGAGTGGTCATTAACATGAAAAAAGGAAAAATTAAGGTGGAAGTGAATGACGAGACCATAGTTTTTGATGTCTTCAAGATAATTAAGACAACCCCACCTATTGAAGTTTATGAAAGGATAAATTCACTTGATATAATTGATGAATGTGTGAAAGATATTGTACATGAGTGTGTAGGTCAAAACCCTTTTGCAATTTGTATATCACAAGGGACTGATGAGAAACGTTCCACTAAGGAGGTTGTAGCTTGTGTAAGAATGTTGGAATCAACTCCATACACTTATCCTTATAGGCATCAAAGATATGAGCCACTAAAAAAGAAGGATGATCCTAAGACTTCTTCACCGAGTGAAGCACCTAACTTGGAGCTTAAACCTTTGCCTTCCATTCTAAGGTATGCATTTCTTGATTCAAATTCTTATTTTCCTTTTGTTGTCAATTCTTTATTACTAAATGATGAAGTAAATGCTTTGTGTGATGTTTTGAATAAACATAAAGGTGTGATAGGATATTCAATTAATGACTTAAAAGGACTAAGCCCAACCATTTGTATGTATAGAATCCTTTTAGAGGATGATGCTAAGCCTACCGTAAAAGCTCAAAGGAGGCTAAATCCCACTCTTAAGGAAGTGGTTAGAAAGGAAGTGATTAAGTTGCTTCACAATGGGATCATATATTCCATTAGTGATAATAAATGGAAAAGCCCCGTTTAAGTTGTTCCCAAAAATGGTGGCTTGACCGTTGTGCAAAATGAACATAATGACTTAGTTCCTACTAAGACTATCACGGGTTGGCATATGTGTATTGATTATAGGAAATTAAATAAAGCAACTAGGAAAGATCATTTTTCACTACCTTTCATTGATCAAGTCCTAGAGAGATTAGCCAATTTTTCTTATTTTTGTTATCTTGATGGGCTTAGTGGCTTTTACCAAATTCCTATTCATCCTAAAGACTAACCTAATACCACTTTTACTTGTCCACATGGTACTTTAACTTTTAGGCATATGCCTTTTGGCTTATGCAATGCTCCTGCTACTTTCCAAAGATGCATATTTTCAATATTTAGTGATTTAATAGATGATTGTGTTGAGGTTTTCATGGATGACTTTAGTGTTTTATGGATCTAACTTTGCCAATTGTCTAGAAAATCTTTCTAAAGTTCTTGATAGGTGCAAGGAGCATAGACCGGTATTTAATTGGGAGAAGTGCTACTTCATGGCACAAGAAGAGATTGTTCTTGGGCATTTGGTCTCACAAAGAGGTATTGAAGTTGATAGAGCAAAAATTGAAGTCATTGCTAATTTTCCACCTCCAAAGTGTGTTAAGGATATAAGGAGCTTTCTTAGACATGTGGGTTTTTATAGAAGATTCATCCAAGATTTCTTCAAGATAGCAAAGCCATTATGCAAGCTACTTGCTAAGTAGGCTGTTTTTGAGTTTGATAATGCATGCATGGATGTATTTGGGACTTGGAAGAGGGCTCTTACATCAGCACTGGTTTTGTAACCACCTAATTGGGAGCAACCATTTGAGATCATGTGTGATGCAAGTAATTTTACGGTTGGGCCTATTTTAGGGCAAAGAAAAGAAGGCAAGCCTTATGTAATTTATTATACTAGAAAACTACTTGATGATGCTCAAATTAATTATACTGCCACAAAGAAAGATTTTCTTGCTATTGTTTATGCATTTAACAAGTTTAGAGCATATCTGTAGGGCAAAAGATCATTGTGTATTCTGACCATACTACCCTCAAGTATCTTCTAAGTAAGAAAGATGCAAAACCTAAGCTCTTGAGGTGGATTATAATACTTCAAGAGTTTGATTGGGAAGTGAGAGATAAGAAAGGTAGTGAGAACCTTGTTGTCGATCACTTATCAGGCTAGATCAAGAGGGATTAAACAAAAATGATGATGGTGTACCGATTAATGAGTCATTTCATGGTGAACATCTTCTTACTTTGGCATCTAAGGAAATTCCATGGTTTGCAGATTTTACAAACTACCTTATGAGTACACCTCCTTATGGGCTTGATTATAAGCAAAAGAAGAAATTTTTACATGATAGTAAATTCTACTATTAGGAGGAACTATTGCTTTACAAGAGATGTCGAGATGGTTTGATTAGAAGGTACATTCCTCAAGATGAAGTTCAAGATGTTTTGAGACATTGTCATTCCTTGGATGTAGGCGGACACTTTGGTGCATCAAAGACAGTTCTAAGGTACTTCAATCTAGTTTTTGGCGGCCTACTTTATTTAAGGATGCTAGAGATTTTGTGCTTACATGTGATACATGCCAAAGAATGGGAAATACATCTAGGAAACATAAGAGGCCTTTGAAATGAATTCTTGAAGTAGAGATTTTTAATGTTAGGAGCATTGACTTCATAGGTCCTTTTCCTAGTTCTTTAGGCTATAAGTATATATTGGTCATGATTGATTATGTCTCTAAGTGGGTAGAAGCAATAGCTACTATTACTAGTGATGCAAAGGTAGTTAAAAAATGCTTAAGAAAATTATTTTTCCAAAGTTTAGTACTCCTAGGGCATTAATTAGTGATGATGGTTCACACTTTTGTAATCATGTAATAGAAACTCTTTTGAAAAAGTATGGGGTAACACACAAGATGGCTATTCCATATCACCCAAAAATAAGTGGGCAAGTTGAGATGAGTAATAGAGAGATTAAACGGATTCTTAAGAAAATAGTTTCTTCTTCAAGGAAAGATTGGGCATTAAAATTAAATGATGCCTTATGGGCATATAGGACAACCTATTCTTAGCCTTACTCCTTACCAATTGATCTATGGGAAGTCTTATCACTTGCCCATAGAACTTTAGCATAAGGCATATTGGGCAACAAGGGCTTTGAACTTTGATTTGAAGAAAGTAGGAATGAAAAGTTTACTTCAACTCAATGAATTGGAGGAACTGAGAATGAATGCTTAGGAAAATGCAAAGTTGTATAAGGATCTTACTAAATTGTCACATAATAAGCATATAGTTAAGAAGGAGTTTCATGAGGGAGACCTTGTTCTACTTTATAACTCTAGATTGAAGTTGTTTCCTAGTAAATTAAAGTCAAGGTGGTCGGGTCCTTTCAAGGTTATCATGACTCTTCCTTATGGAGCCATTGATATTGCTAATGACAAGGGAGAAATATTCAAGGTGAATGGCCATCATCTCAATCCTTATTTCATTGGTGAGGCATTTGATAAAAAAAAAAAATCAATCTCTCTCTACACCTTAGCCTTATAAAGGTATGGTCAAGCTATAAACCACTAAATGTAGTAAGGTATTACTCTCACATTCTATTCTTTCTATTTAAATCTTTTAGTTATTTTCTTTTACTTTATGTCATTTTTCTTTTAATTGCAATTATTTTCACCACATTGTAGCATTTCTTTTCTTAGTAATATTTATTGTATTATTATTATATTTTAAGTATATTCTTATTTTTCCTTTCCTTTATATTTTATGTCTTAGTTTTTCTTTATATTTCTATTTCTTTTATTCTTTTAAGTATACACACATTATTTTTCTTCCATTTATAACTTGTTTTTATAGTATTTAAGTTAAAAAAAAAATAATAATAATAATATTTATTTTGCCTCTGTGTCGAGTCGTGCCCATATGCTAACTCGTAATAGAGCCGGATGGTGTCGAGTCGGCACAAGTGTGCCGACTCATGCTAAAGGCTTCACCAAGCCCCGAGCGAACAAGCGGCTCTATATCGAGTCGGCACAGCGCCCAGGCATGTCGAGTCGGCAAATGGTGCCGACTCGTACCCTTCCCCTTCACAATACATTTTTGTTTTTTGTAATTTTCTTCTTTTCTTTTCTTTTTAATTTTCTTCTTTTCTTTTATTTGTAATTTTATATTATTTCTTTATTTATTTCCTATTTATTTCTACTACATTTCCTCTATTTCTTTTTGTCTTTTTGCATCTAACAATTTTTGAAATTTGAATTATTTTTGAAAGGTCATGTCCTTTCCCAATAAAGGACACAACCTTTCACTCTTTTCCCTAACCTTTTATCTTTTACTCTTTATAACTTCATTGGCTACTAATTTTATATTCACTACACCTATCATTTTCACTTCTTCTTCTTCTATTTAAACTCCATTTCATTTCCTTTTGCCTTTAATTATATTCTCTACACTCTTTTGCTTTTCATTTCTTTTCTCTACATATTTTAAACTTTTCTTCTTCTTCTTTACTTCCTCTATTTTTCTTTTCATTTTCTTTCTTCCATAGCCGAATCAACCCCTTCCCCTTTTCTTCTTCTTTTCTTTTTCACTTTATTTTCTTCCTTTGCAATGGGTAAGACCAACGGTTTTTCATCTTCAAGGCCAAGGAGGGATGATCAAAAAGAGGAGGAGCATCAAGAGGAGAACTTGTCACTTACATACAAAGCTAAGTTTCCTATCCTTTCTCATAATGAAGGTGATAAATTTACTACTTTTAAGTTTAGAGAAATTATTTCATGCAAGTATATTCCTAATTCATTGCTTCAAGATATTGGTATGCTTGACTCATGTAATCAATTATTGACTAATTGTGGCCTTAAGAAGTTTATTTTTATGCATGAACCCACATATGTTAAATTGATTACTGAATTTTACATATCTTTAGAAGTCAATCCCAATGATTCTCATATCCTTGAGTTTAGGTTGTTAAGCAAACCTCACCAACTTACCTATGCTTGTATGCAAAGGGTTTTTGGCTTTAAAAAGGATGGAATGTGTAACATGCCTAAGTCATTTGATGTTGATGAATTTTGGACATTATTGATAGATTTACCACCTCCCTTTCGGCTAAAGAAGGGGAAGGCCATGTTTATCAAAGACTTGAAGTTTTGGCTTTTGCATAACGTTCTTTGTTGTGTTGTCTTTCATAAGTTTGAATCTAATTGAGTTTCAGCTCAAGAAATTTTTTTGACGTGGTGCATTCACAATAAAAAATAAGTATGTTGGAATTATTAGATTTTCAATCAACTCTTGACTTGTGCTACCAATAAAAATGTTCCTTTAACACATGGTCATGTTATTATAATTATTGCAAAAAATCTTAATGTCAATTTTGATGATCTTGATCATGTTGTTGAGTGTTCATATTTCACTAAATAAGCCTTTGTGAGAGGTGAAGTTGTAGATGCTTCCGTTCATTTTATTCTGGCATACTAAGTCTTATTAGAAAAGGATTCCACATCCACATGTTATAGGTCACCAAGATAATGGATCACATATTGGAGTTGATGTACAAGAAGAGAAGCCAAATTTGGGAGATGAAGAGCAACAAGAAGAGGTACCCAAGATGACGCTCCTTTTCCTTCTTACCCTATACAAGGAGGTACTAGTGGCTCTTCTAGTCACGAATTGCCCATTTGGGAGCAAGTATTGGAGAACTAAGGAGAGGTACAATGCCAATTGAGTGGTATGGAGTCTTTTAACTACCAACTAGCTCACTGCCAAAGGAGGCTAGAGTACAAGATGAAACAATACTTTGCACGTTGTGGTCATACCATTGAGTCTCCACTACCATCTCCTTCAGAGGATTAAGGGAGTTTTTCCTTTTTCCTACTTTTTCTTTTACGTTTCACATTAGGAACAATATATATTTTAAGTATGGAGGAAGGGGTGACAGTAGTAAAGGGATAGAATTTAGTTAGTAGTTGTTATGCATGTTGCATTTTGTCATTTTTTTATGTTTAGTTTATTTATGTTTAGGTTGTTATGCATGTTGCATATTGTCATATGTTTAGGTTATTATGCATGTTGCATATTATCATTTTTTTATGTTTAGGTTGTTATGCATATATGTTTATGTTTTATTTTGCATTATTTATCTTCTCCACATCCATAAGTAATTTCTCTTTTAAGTTTATTTTGATTTTAATTGAAATTTTACTTTTATACTATGTTAGTAATTTTAATCCTTGTTATGCTTAATTGGTAGAATTTTAAGTTTCATGTAGTATAAGTTTTAAGTTATATTTATTATTCTTTTTATTATTTTCAAAATTTAGAGAATTTTTAATCCATTTTCTAACTATGCTTAAAGCTAGAATGTAAAAGACTTAAGCTTAGTTTCTATTGAATTAGGTAGCTTTAGGAAAACTATAGCTATAATACGAGACACAAGCTTTTCAATAATGGATAAGGACACTAAAATATATATATACATATAGTAAAGAAAAAGAAAATTTATACTTGTTATGTGACGTATCTTGAGTAAGTTGTGTGTAAGTGAGTTTGCTCCTTAATTGCATGCATTCGGAAAGAGTTTGTGACATTGCAAGTATAATAAAAAAATATAGTGGGATGGAGCATAAAATTCACCCACTAGTGAAAAAAATTGTGTCTAAAAATACCATGAGAAATATTAGTTTATGCGTGTGCTTAATTCTTGTCCCAATGGCTACTTATGTTTTTAGAAATCCTAAGTTTGAAGAATGAATATTTTAGCTAGATAGTTTGGTAAACAACTTGACTTTATACTTTTGATTTTGTTCTTAATAAATTGAGATAATTTGTTAAACTTATTGCTTATACTATGAGACTTGTTTCCTCTATCATTGTTGAGCATTGAAAGTTAATTATTAACTATCTTTTTCTTACAGAATTTCTTTCATGATTAAGACAACTTATTGAGATTGCTACATTTATTTTGGAGAGGATAAATTTTTTATTTTTTTTCTTACTTAGATCTTTGTTTCTTACTTAAGGGCAAGCAAGGTTTAAGTGTGGGGAAATTTAATAGTATGTAAAATAGCATAGTAACTTAATATCATTTGAATGACTTTTTAATTAATTTGCATTTGCATCGTATTTAGTTATTATGTTATTGTGGTTAGTTGTGTGTTTTTGTGTGCTTTTATGTTATTTATATGATTTGTAGGTTCTTCTAGGCTAATCTCAAGCTTTAAGTTGCTTTAGAGTGTACTGAAATGAAGTTTGGTGTTTAAAAAGTCAAAGGAAGTAAGTTTGGAGGCATGTCAAGCCGTGCCGTTAGTGCTAAGTCATAACAGTGAGTGCCTGTGCTGAGTCATCCTTGCTGCCTGTGCTGAGTCATCCTTGCTGCCTGTGCCGAGTCATCCTTGTTGCCTGTGCTGAGTCATTCTTGCTGCCTGTGCCAACTTGAGCCTTATCTTCCAGGCTTGTGCCGAGTCGTGATAGAGGGCACCTATGCCGACTCCTACTCGACTCGGCACAGTGAGCCAAGTAGTTTAGGCACCCTTTCTTTGCACCTTTTCACATTTGACCCCTCTTCGAAAGTGTATGAATTGGGATGTTTAGGAGGCCTACAAATACATGTATTGATATTATTTTAAACCTAATAGAAATTCAGAAAACACTTATTTTTTTTTTTAGTATTAATATTGTTTAGTTTGTATTATTTTTGCAATTCAAAGTATCAAGTGAAGATCATTCAAGGAAGTCAATGAATCTTCAAGAAGGCTATCTACATTCAAGTTCATTCTTTCTCTCTATTAGTGCTTGATGTTTATTGTACCTTTTTGTTTTTGTTTAGTCATGTTAAATATGTACATTGGCTAAGCTATTATTTGTTAGAATTGCAAGGAGGAATGAATTAATGAACCACATTTTATCTTTATTATTATGTGAATGATTTAATTTTAATTGAGTGTTTGAACATGTTGTGTATGATTGGCCACCATATATGACTTGTTAATCAAAATGTATGCAATGAGAGTTGGTGCATTTCTGTGGAAATACAATTAGAATTAATTAAAGGTTATGAAATTACTTGGAGACAAGAATTTCTCTTTAAAGGATTAAAGATTATAAACTTGGCACGGTAATTCAATGATTTTTGTTTATCTCTACAATGTGATGAGAGTGCTTGTAGACTCTAATTCAAAATATCCTTAATTAACAATGAGAATTACTTATAAGGACTTTAGGTCTAATTGACAATAAGAATTGCTTTTAGGACTTTATACCATGTTTTTCCAGTCATTACATGTAATCATTTGTTTATTTCTTTGTAGTTTTTGATAAATTCTGAATTGTGGTTCTAATGAACCCTACTTGAATTTGATATTAGAATAATTAAATTAGTTAGCATAGTTAGTAATTATTTAGAATAGTTAGAATAAATCAACATCTTCATTATATTATTATTTGCTTATCCATCTAACTATCTATCCGGTTAATATAAAATTGCTCTAAATTCCCGAGTGTTTGATACCATACTTACTCTATAATTAGTCTTAGAGACTAGAGCATTATAATTTGAACCACATCATCCATCATATGCCTAAATCTCTTCCAACTATCCTCTTTTTAAGCCTTCTTAAATTTTCAGCCCGAATTAACATGGCTAAGATAAGTCAATAATTTACCCCGATAAATTTATTGTCATTGTATAAAGAAACATTAATAAACAGTTTGAAAGCTTAGCTCAACTTTGTGCAATGACAATTATCATACCTCACATAGGAAAACATTTTTAAAATTCAAATTGAGGGCATCTCTCTTACCCTATCACTTTTGTAGCACTAATCAAAGGTATAATTGATACTTAACATAATGACTAGACTCTAGTTGATAATGATAATATTGGAACACAAAAAAGTAAAATCCATCCATCCAAAGGACAATAATCAGACCATGAGCAAGAAGTGGAATCTAATGCTCCACTTAAAGGGAGGAATGACTTTAATCATTAACTAAGGGAAGCTATACATAGAGTCTGAATCAGACCTAATGAGATTGAGGAATGCATATTGGATGGAAGTGCTCCTTTTATTAGTAGTATAATGGTAACACAAATACCTTTAAAATTCAAAGTTCCATCTTTAGATTAATATGATAGAACGGGAGATCCAATTGCTTATATAATTGTGTTTCGAACAAAGATGATATTGTAAAATGTCGATGATGCTATTATATGTTGAGTGTTCCCTACTACCGTCACCAACATAACTCAACAGTAGTTTTATAAACTTCTGAAGAATTTAATTTTGTCATTTAAAGAGTTGATTAAGTAATTTTGAACTTAGTTTATTACAAATATTCTATAAAAAAAAAAGCATAAATGACTTGCAGCTTTGTAAGCAAGGTGATAATGAGACATTCAAAAACTACCTGGATATATTCAAAAAAGTCACTATGTAAAGTGAACATCTGAGTAACGAAGCAGCGATCGATGTATTGAAATATGGAACTAAAATGGTAAAATTTCATAACAAAATCATAACTAAAAAGTCTCAGACATTTCCTAAGGCAATGACTATTGCAATAAGGCTGATTGACCTTGATAAAGATAGGAAAAAGCATCAAAAAAAAGGAAGAGAAGAAAGATTCGAAGAAAGATCCAAAGAAAGAACAAAATTTGAGTTCCAAATTTTAAAGAGATAAAGGAAGATACACTTTGCTAAATAGGACCAGATTAGAGATTTTAATGTAGATCAAATAAAATAGCATCGACATACCGACTCCTCGAAGACTCAATCCAGCTTTAATTGGCACTAGAGATAAGAGTCATTACTATAGATACCATCAAAATTATAGGTACGACACTAATAAATGTAGAGATCTTAAAATGGAAATTGATCGGTTAACGAAAGCTGAACCTTTGAAAATTCGCTGATGACTCTTTGAAATGACAAAGAAATTGGAAAACTCAAAATGATAATTAGGAGATCTGATATTATCAACATGATAGTCTATGGAAAATCAATATTAAGAAGATAAAAGAAAAGATAAAGTAAAGAAGTCTACTCAGTACAGGGAGGAACTCAATCTTTCCCAATTATCACTTTTAGTTAAGAAGATGGAGCATTCGTTCAATAGCTGCATAACAAAACTCTGGTTATTAAAGCTTATTTAAATAACTACTTGGTTAAGCATATACTCGTAGATAATGGCAGTGTAGTGACATTGAATTAGATATACAACTCAAAAACTTAAAATGCAGACAATATACAATTGAAAGCTTTATTCAATATAGTAAACACTTAACTTTTTTACAATGGAGTCATCAGAAGGCTAATTCTCTAAAAAATAGGTGTAGTCATAAGTATTATGTATCTAAGTATAAAAATCCTTACTCCTGGACAAATTAGTTTCATTAAAGGAAACTCGAAAGCAACCAAGCATAGCTATTAGCTTGCAACAAAGGATGAAACCGAAGCCTTCCTTATAGAAAATTTCATTAAAATTGGGAAACAAGGAGTAAAGACTAAATCAATTGATGAACTCATTGAGTTAAAACTTTAAAATGACAAAGTAGTTAAGATAAAAGGAGAGATGATTGATTAAATAAGGAAATAAGCTAAATGAGTGCTCTAAAATCACTCCAATTCCTTTACTTCTTGAGCATTTGAGATAGTAGGGATCGATCCCCATATAGCAGCCCATAGTCTAAATATTGATCCTTTGGTCAAACTAGTAATTCAAAAGAAAAGGAACTTTGTAGTCGAAAGACAAAAGATAATAGCAGAGGAAACTAAAAAGGTATTGGAAGGAAGATTTATAAGAGAAGTCTCATACCTGAAATGGTTGGCCAATGTTATACTTATTCGTAAGCCAAATGGAAAATATCGAATATGCGTAGATCACTGAGTTGAATAAACATGTCTGAAGGATAGCTATTTTTTGCCAACTATAGATTAATTAGTAGATTCAACAGCTTATTACAGGTTATATAGCTTTATAGACATATCTCAAGGGTATCATCAGATCCCTATGAAAAAGGAAGATCACGAAAAAACTTCCTTTATAACTCACAAAAGTCTATACTGATACAATGTAATGCCATTTGGCGTAAAAAACACTGGAGCAATATACCAAAGACTTATGAACTTCATTTTTAAGGACCAAATAGGCTAGATTATTGAAGTTTATATAGACAATCTAATTTTGAAAAGTCAATGTTTGGATGATCACTCTAAAGATTTAGAATGAGTCTTTTGAACACTCAATTAATACAATGTAAAACTTAACCCAAACAAGTGTATTCTTAGGGCGAAAGCTAGAAAATTTTTAAGGTTTATGATATCCCAAAAGGGAATTAAAGAAAACCCATAGAAAATGGGAGCAATAATCAATATAAAAGCCCCCATAACTCTTAACGAGTTACAAAAGCTGAATGGTTAGATCATAATATTAGGAAAATTAATCTCATGTTCCACTAAGAGATGCCTTCCTTTTTTTGAGCACTAAAGAATATTTAGACATTTGAATGGAACATTGATTGTCAAATAGCATTTAAAAGAATTAAGAAGTTCTTTACTTCACCTCCTCTATTGAGTAGGCTGATCTTAGGTGACGCTCTATTTTTATTTATCAGTTAATAACAAATCTTTAGTATCGGTACTTATATGTGAAAATCAAGGCAAGTAAAATCCTATTTATTATGTAAGTAGGACTCATAGAGGACTAGAATTTTATTACCCGAAGTTGGATAAATTAGCTTTGTTTCTAGTCCACACTGCTTGAGAGCTCCAACATTACTTCCAAGCTTATAAGGTGGTAGTTCAAACCAATCAACCCCTTAGAAAGGTCCTACAAAGACCTGAGACATTAGGATGACTCATCCAATGGTTAATGCAACTTAGAGAGCACGACATCTCCTACAAGCCATGCCAAATAATAAAAGATTAGGTGTTGTCTAATTTCATTTAAGAAATGTGATGTGTACTAATCCACAAGCGTACAGAATCGTATCAAGTGGTAAATAAAGACATCGTCCCACATAGATTTGGTGATGACTACTGTAATACTCACAATATTTAATTGTTTAGACAATAAAATAGAGTTTGTAATTTCAAGAAAATAAAACTAAATTAAGAAGAATAAAAACATAAATTCACTTCAAATTCTAAAGGCTAGGATTCCTTATTCTCAATTGGCCATTTCAAATGATTGATTACACACCTAGGTTTATGCTAGTTTTAACTCATTTTGAAGGGATCTTGACAATTGTAGATCTTCCTCTCAGATAAACCTATAATTAAATCAGAATTAATCAACACTAAGTTTGACAGCTCTCACCAACCTAATGTCTTTTAAAACCAATTTTGATGTACAACCTTTAATCAATATTAATCTACTTAAGTGTCTCTCGACTAATTAAGTAACTAATAGGTTATTGCCATATCCTACAAAACCTATCTCTCAATTAAGCCCATAGTGTTAATTCAATTCTAGGTTGATCAATCCTAAAATGACATTGAGTTCAACAACAACCAATTAAAATTAAATCTAGCAACCTAACATAATCACATTAAGCACATGGTCAATTCAGAATATAAACCCTAGAAAAGATCTAGCTACTCATGTTAAAGAGAAAAAAAAATAAAAAAGAAATGAAAATAATTCTGAACATTGTAATAAATAAAAGAGAGTGATACAAGAAAAACCCCTTTCCAATGATGTCAAGAAGCTTTGCTCTTCTAACTTCAAGCTAAGTATCACTTCTACTAAGAACTCAACAAAATGAAAATGTGTATAGAAAATAAACTAGAGTAGAATCCAAAAAACAAGAACAACCCTCAAATGAACATGAAAGGGTCCTATTTATAGACCTAAAAACCTAGTAAGAAAGGTATTCCAACCCCTCTCTAACTCTATTTAAATATAAACATAAAAGATAATCTTCTATCTATACAAATTCTAGCTTAAGATCCACTTTTTTTTGGTTGCCACATCATTATACACGGATATGCATCAATTGAACATGCCCATGTATCAAAATAATTCTGAAATTCTGAAATCAGGCATGGGCAAGCGCTTGGGCGTGTGTCAGGCGCATGGGCATGCATATGGGCATGTGCTCTGATGACTGTGTCTTCCTCCTTTCAGGCATGGGCAAGCGCATGGCCATGCCACTAGCACATGGGCAAGCGCACGGCCATGTGCCCTACTGCGAGAATTACTTCCAACTTTAAGCTTCAATCTTATCCTTATTTTCAAGCCTTATCTTTATATTCTCTCAAATGTATCCTACAACCATAAACTAAACAAAAATTACTTATTTAACACAAAATTACTTAAATTAAAATAAAATAACAAAACCAACTAAATTAACTAAAATCTAACTAACTAATGCCATTCTTACCTAAATATGTAATAAAATAAAGTGCTAAACACATGCATATTTCACACTCATCAAAATGACAAAAGGAGATGGATATAATAATGAAACAATTATATGGCAAATGTATGAGGATGGAGTTGTAAGTAGACAAGGCTCTGGAGCAGGAATCATTTTGGTAGGACCTAATAAGAAAAAAGTCAATATATAGTCCGAACAAGTTATAATACCATAAATAATACTATATAGTGTGAGGCTCTTATCACATGATTAAAATTGGCAAATGAAATAAGAGTTGAGTACTTGAAAATATTTTATGATTCTTAGTTAGTAGTCAACCAAATGAAACAAAATTTCATAACGAAAGCTTCGAGTATGATTAAATACCAAACATAAATGCTTATGAACTCCTAAAGAAATTAAAGGAGGATAGAGGATAGTGGAGTATCATTCAAATTTCAAAAGATCAAAATAAAGAAGTAGACATATTAGCAAAGTCAGTAGTGGAAAATAGGCACTTGTTTCAAAAATTGAGATTCAAAGAATAATTCACTCAACTAAACACAAAGGAGACCAAGTTTCTAAGTACTTTTGAAATAGCAAAATGGATAAAGCCCATCACTGATTACCTTGATCTGGGTAAGCTACCTGAAGATAAAGATCATGCTAGAAAAATCCAAATCAAAGCAGCTCATTACTAATTCCAAAATGGAAGTTTGTATAGAAGATCACATAGCCACCTATAGAGTAAGTGTATATCTTCTTAGGAAGGAAATTATGTCCTTACAAAAATTTATGAAGGAATATGTGGTGCTCATGAAGCTTGAGGAACCTTGGTTAAGAAAGCTCTTTTACAGGGTTATTATTGGCCAACTATGTCAAAGGATACTGAGAGATTAGTTCGAAGTTGTGAGAAGTACCAATTGTATGCTCAAAAACATATAGGCAGTCTGTGGCCTTTTATTGTATGGGGTATGGATATATTAAGACCTTTTCCCATTGCACTAGGACAGAAGAAGTTCATCATAGTGGTCATCGACCATTTTACTAAATGGTTTGAAGTTGAGGCAGTTCTAACTATAATAAAGGCTTGGATTCATAATTTCATTTAGAAGGAGGTTATATGTAGATTTAGAATACCATAAACACTCATCACGGAAAATGGAAATAAATTTGAAATTGAAAAGCTTAAAAAAATTTTACTTGGACTAAACATAAAGTTACAATTTGTGGCAGCAGCTCATCCTCAGACAAACAGACAAATGGAGGTGACAAATTAGATAATGTTGTAAGGTCTCAAGAAATGACTAGATGAGAAAAAAAAGAGATTGAGTAAAGGAACTATACAATATTGCATAGGCATATCACACTAGAAGTACAACATGTGAGTCACCTTTTTCATTAACCTACAATATAGACGATGTAATCCTAGTGGAAATTAGATCTTCTTCTTTCAAAGTATCTAATAGCTTTGATGAATTAGGGAATGAAACTTATAACAGAGTCTCTCTCAATATGCTAGAATAAAAAAGGGAGCAAGTAGCAACCATCATTGAAGCAAGATGCTAGCATGTCATATGCTACCACAATAGGAGAGTTCACCTAAGGATTTTAAACATTAGTGACTTAGTCATGAAGAAAGTCGAAATTGGTAAATGCAATTCAAGAACTGGAAAATTGGACCAAATTAGGAAGGTCCATATCAGATTTCAAAAGCTAGTAGTAAAAGAGCTTATAGACTCAAAGATATGAAAGGCAGTGGTATTCTTAGATTTTGGAATGTAAAAAATCTTAAGAAATATTATCCGAAGAATAATATTAGAATTAATTGAGTTAATTACTCAAATGGATTCAAGAAATTTGTAATAATCAAATATTTGTCAATGAAATAAATTTTCATTGTTTAAACAAATTTAATGGCTCAAATGAAATTCAGAGATAACCATTTGCATAAACAAATATAAAAAATGCTCGGTAGAAGTTCCAATACTCTCATCACTCTAAACAGCAAAGATAATTGAGTAATTAAATAAAATAAGACATGAATAATGACATTCAGATTGTTCATTTGAGTATCTATAACTTAGATTATTAAAGAAATTAAAAATAAACAATTATTAATACTTATCAATACAATGACACAACATTCGAGCAGTGATATTCCATAATCTAGTTAGAATTAATATGTAAATATCATTATTCAAAGCAGAGTATTTGGAAAATCAGAAGGTTAATTAAACATTAAGCAAGCAACAATGCTCAGATACTAAAATTAAGTACCCATAATACTTGAACAAATAAGCAATACGAACATTAGAACACGATCGATACTCGCCACGTAAATCTGAATGTCTGATGTCGTTCCATAACTTGAGATACTTAAACAACCAAGAACTTATAATATTCGTCCAAATTATCAATGAAGTTCTTATATCCAAGTATTTAGGATAATAAGATAACTAAGTGCTAAAAGCAAATATAATTAAAAATACTCGGATTACTTATCTAAGTGATGATAGTACTTTAAGTCATGATGTTCGGATAATATATCTGAACATCCACGATACTCGAATGGTTATATCCAAAAGGAAACTTAGCAAGCCAAAATATTTGGTTGACATGGCCAAATATTCAAATGGTGGTATAACTTAATTAACACTAAATGTTCAGTTATTCGGACACACAGATATAACATCCAAATACAAAAAATAAAAAACTCGATTAAATGAAATAATACTTGAATATTCGAGAATAAGAACCCATAAGTTAAAAAATCATTAAAATGTCATTAATACAAGCAAGAAAAGGAGCAATGCTCAAATTAATGAGAAATTATATACTCAGACAAAATGTTAAACAAAAATATTAAAACATCCTAAGGTAAGTCTCTGAGTGGGCAAAAAACTTGAAAGATTCATTCTCTGCTAAGGGATTATGAGAAGCATTGACTTTAGGAGCATCTAAGTATTTAGCTATTTGTGTTGATACTTATGATTCGATATCTAAGCTTGCATCTCCAAAAAGCTCAGAAGAATGACTCTCTTTACTTGGAGTAATAATAGTCATTAAACACTCCTTCTTGACTATGTCACCTAAGTCTTTTATAGATATCTTTTGAAGCTAGGATATTATGAGCTCAATAACCTTTAACTTTCCGACTTCATAGCCTAAATAAAGCTTGTTGTCATCTCTTAAAACATTTTCTTATTGCTACTTTGAGCTAACAAAAATCGGAAAACATCCTTATCAAGCTCTTCAATTATCTTTCTTGGTTAAGCAATTGAGTTTTGAAGCTTCTCACTAAGTTTTTTCTCTATCTTATATTTTGACACTGCCTCAGCACATTTAGATTAAAATGGTCAACAGTTTGTAAGTTGTTAAATTATATATCTAAAATGTTAGAATGTTATATTTGAAATGCTAATAATATAAAGTGTATATCCTAATTTTTCAAAAAAATATTAAAAAAATAAAATTATAAGATATAGTTTAAGCCCAAATATAAATTTTTGACCCATTAATACATAAAAATTATAACTCACAAAATTTGTAGATTTTATGCTTAGGGGAAAAAATTTATGTTACAGGAAGAGCTTGGAGGAATTAAAATCTATAAGCTAGCTAAAGAGCACGTGAATCGTCTAAAAGTTGTCGAAAAAATCAATAATTGAGCTGATGAATATGCATGGATTATCTTGAATTTTCTCTAAACTTAAAGACTTGGTGAAGAAGGAAGAAAATTCAAAAATAGTTAAAAAAGGGATAGTTGGCTGAATACGGGTAGCTCAAAAAGACATGGAGGTTACTAAATTTATGGGGGAAATTGTTGAAAAATTGAAGGAGCCTAAACTTCTGTACGAAGTTAATGGACTATAAAAAGGGAAGGAGGAACCAAGTGGAAGGATCAAACATCAATCAACCAATTAATCAAAAAAATCATCACAAAACACACAATCAACCAATCATTAGCAAATTATCAAATCCAATAGCAATTTTCTTTAGTTTTTATCAAATTTTATGCTTTTCTTAGTAATCTTGTATTTTCTTTTATTTAAATATAATTCACGTTTATAATTTTCCCAAGCTCATTTATCATTACGCCCAGCAAAAATTTTCATTTTTATAATTTGCCATTTTACTGTTCATTAATTATTATTTCTATAAATTACAAACTTGTTAGAATTTAAATAAATTATGGTAAAGGCGCTTGGGAACCCACACCCATCTAAAAAATTCAAAATTCATTTAGAAAATTAATCTCCCTTAGCATGCTCAAACCCGATCTAACAAAAATTCCACTAATAATCTTTTGGCACGTCCAGTGGGACCTATTCCAACGAGATGTTCAGCTTTGAAAATGAAGAAATTTTTTAGGCTGGTAATCTGATTGATATGTCTACAAAAGCATGTGCTTTATTGCAACAAGCTTTTGGAAGTTCAGTGCTTTATGATCAAACTTGGCCTAAGGCACCTCTTAACTTTGTACCTTTTGCTTCTACAACTTTTGGCTATTCAAGCCAAGGTTATAAAATCATCAATACTACTACTATTACTAAAGGCATTAATGCCCAAACCATCTTCTTAGAAGGAATAAAGCAGATCCAAGATTCAATAGCACAGATGAACAGTGCTTTCAGGCTTCTTTGTAAAATTCCCTCCAGCAGATGAATAATGTTGTCAACCAAACCTTACTGGAGATATCAACTTCATATGGGAAGATGAATGAGGCCTATTTGAAGTAAGGGAGTCATAAAGAGTCCCCAAAGGTAATCGTTCAACTCCATGGAGAACTTAGGCATTCATCTCCTGTTAAGCCTAATAATGGATGTCAGGTTCTTGGTGGTGACAAGGCAAATCCAAGTCTCAACTTGGAACTCACAACCATGAGGGTGTTCAACAAGAAAAAGGCTTAGGGGGAAACATTTTTCTTGATGAAATAGTAATTTCTGATGGCCAAAAATAGATTCCTGAAGGCCAAATTCCATTTCATCAGGACCTTACATAAATTTCCTAAGGGAAGGCTGACTATGTGCCTTCTCCTCAATCCCCAATGGTGGAAGCAAACATAAAAGCAGAAAAAGAGGCACCAGTGGTATTAATCAATCCTATCAATATGGATTTGAATAACAAGATCAGAGAAAAAGAGAAAGTGGTTCAACCTATGAATATGAATTCCAACAAGTTCATCAACACTAGAGAAAAAGCCTCCTGCACCTGCTATATTGAGAAATAACTATAAACCTAAGTCGAGGAGGGAGGACAGGAGGCCACCACCAAAATTCAATAGGGAGCCATTAAGATTTGTGGTGCCCCCACCTATTCCACCAAATAAGCAGTGCGTAGGGTGCAGCATAAGAAATTTCACCAGTTTGAAAGGAAACAAAATGAAAAAGAGGTCCAACCTGAGGCTAAACCTAAATTTAAACCAAAGAAAGAGGACCTCATGATGCAGGAGACTGAGGAATATATTATTGAAATTTCAAACAGTCGGAGGGCAAAAGGTATAATAGAAGGTTCAGAGAATAGTTATGTTGTATGGGACTCTACTAAAATGCTAAGCAATGGAGGTGGTGCTGAAATATTTCCCACTATATGGGAAATGAAAGGAAAATAAAATAAAAAAAAAGTAACTGGCCTCAGGCCAGAAGGTTGACACTTAGTACATGAAGTGGCAAAATTTTACTTTTTAGGTGTGTATGTTGGCTTGATAGCTACTGTAAATAAATAAAATTTGATTTTACTAAATTTTGGTGTGTTAGTGTTTATTTGTTTTTGTGCGAAGTTTGTTAATTTTCAAGTTAAGAATGTTATAATTTTGCAAAATTTTTGGTAGCATTTCTGTTGAAAATTGGTTGTTTTGATGTGGAAAATGCATGGTTGTGGTGTGAAGTATGCTGTGAACAGGGAGTAACAAAGCTTTTTATCAAAGCAACAAAGGCTACATGAACATACAAGAGGGAGAAGTTGTCCTTAGGGAAATCAAGAATTTGTTGGCCAAAATAAGCTAAAAAGTAATATTTAGCCTAAATTCTTTATAAACTAATAATATGTTGATGAAATAAGACATAAATGAGCCATTTCCCCAGGATCCATTAAAACAAGAGGACATTTCTCCCAAGAATTTAGACCAAAATGCAAAATTAGTTTAAATTGGTAGAATTTACAGGGGAAATATAGGGGTAATAAGCCAGAATGGCATAAAAAATCTATTTCACCAAAGTTTCCCCAAGACAATTCTTGAAGGAAAGTACAGAATTGAGCATATGGTCCAAGAGTGCAAAAGTGCAAAATTAATACAATAAATAAAATTCGCAAAGGAAATAAGGAGGTAATAAGTCAAAAGAGGCCTTGTCAATGAAAATGTGCATTAATATGCTTATTACCCTAGGGGTTTTGTGAAGTTAAGGTTTAAATTTGGCATCTTATGCTAAATAATGAAAAAAATAATATTTTTCCTTAGGGTAAAACAGAAAATGATGTTCAAAAAGAATATTGTGAGGGGTAATGGCTAAATGCAAATGATTGAGATGATTGAAAGTGAAATGATATGAAAATACATTATGAATACATTCATATTAAATTTTGGCCAAAACAAAAGAATTTCATTAAATAATTTTTGGGATAGGCCAAAATTCTTATTGAAAAAGATACTGTTAAGCAAGAAATCATTTTGGCATTAATTGCTAAAATAATTTTGGGCATGTCTAAGATGAACACATAGGTGCACTTAAGGAAAATGGCATGTAATGTCAAGCATTTTAGAAAGCAACAGTTCACATAGGCATTCTCATAACATGGCAATAATTTCAATTTAAGCAGAAGATGCCATCAAGATAAGGGAACAATTATGCAACATTTCCCCTAATATCTAGCACACAGTTTTAATGCAGGGTCTCAAAATTACCCACAAACAATGCTCACAATAATGTTCAATTTATCATCACAAGTCATCACAACAACACAAAAATGCACAGAAATAGTAGAGAATTACCTGATGAATGGTATTTCCCCTAGTGTATATCTTGAGGGTAAGCATGGTAAAGTTGAAGAATGCACTCGGTGTAGAAGAAAAGGTAGCAAAACCACTGAGGGTACTGGACGAGTTCACAGTTGCACCACCCATAACAACGGCAACGATGACTTCCCTCTAGGAAGAAATGGCACCAGCAGCAGTAGCGGTGGTTCTCTCCTCAGCGATGGTCTCCTTTCCTTACACGACATTAATGGTCTGACCTTTTTCTTCCCCGCAGGCGACGTGAACGGCAGCAGTATTAGCATCCGCTTCGGGTGCATTGGCAGTGGCAATGGTGACCTCAGAGGTAATGTAAACAGTAGTGGTAATGGTAAAGAAGAGAAAGAAGAAGAAAAAAGGGGAAGTAAATAGGGTTTTAAATTTTGAAGGAATGAGGAGTTTTATTGAAAATTAAAAATAGAAGAAGGAAAGTTTTTGGAGTTTTGGGTAGTAGTTTCCTTATTAAACTTAAAATCTCTTTGCGGAAATGCCAAAAAGGAAGAAATATTAATTCCTAGGATTAGAATTTTGAACTTTATAGTCTGTAGAGGGGAAATTGAAGGGTTTTAAGTTATTGATTTGAAGGTAAAGAAGAAGATAATTGGCTTTGTATACCCATATAATTAGCTATGGATTTGAACCCAAGCTAATTATATGTGAGGGGCATTGTTTAAGCCCAAATATAAATTTTTGACCCATTAATACATAAAAAGCATAACTGATAAAATTTGTTAATACATAAAAAGCACAACTGATAAAATTTATAGATTTTGTAATTGAGGGAAAAGATTTATGTTACAGGAATAGGTTGGGAGAATTAAAATTTACAAGCTAGCTAAAGAGCATGTGAATCTTCTAGAAGTTATTAGGGAAATCAAGAATTGAGCTGATGAATATGCATAGATTATCTAGAATTTTCTCTAAACTAGAAGACTTGGTGAAGAAGGAAGAAAATTGCAGAACAGTTAATGGAGGGACTGTTGGCTGTGTGGGGGTAGCTCAAAAAGACATGGAGGATACAAAATTTATGGGGGGAAATTATTGAAAAATTAAAGGAGCCTGAACTTCTGTATGAAGTTAATGGATTATAAAAGGGGAAGGAGGAACTAAGTGGAAGGATCAATCATCAATCAACCAATCAATCCAAAAGTCATCACCAAACACACAATCAACAATCAATAGACAATCAACCAATCAACTAATCATTAGCAAATTATCAAATCCAATAGCCATTTTCTTTAGCTTTTATCAAATTTTATGTTTTTCTTAGCAATAATGTATTTTCTTTTCTTTAAATACAATTCACGTTTATCATTTCCCTAAGCTCATTTGTTATTACCCCCAGCAACAATTTTTCTTTTTATAATTTGCCATTTTATTGTTCATCAACTATTACTGCTACAATTTTAAAACTCGTTGGAACTCAATTAAATTATGGTAAAGGCGCTTGGGAACCCACACCTGTCTAAAGAAGTTAGAATTCATTTGGGAAATTAGTCTCCCCTAACACGCTCAAACCCAGTCTAACAAATTTTGCGCCAATAGATATTTATATATATCTTTTTCTTAACTTAAATATTGCATGCATTTTGGCATTTGAAAATTTATGGTGGTAAGTGAACCCCATGGATTTTTAAATTATTAATTTATTATATTAAAAGGATGAAACTTCAAGAAAGAAGTCGATGTAACTTCAATATAATCATTTTAAGAGTGAAAGGACAAAAATTGTAATTTACTACTAATATTAAGAAGCTGATGTCTTGTTTTTACTTTGTGGGTAGGCAGGACTAAGGGTGTGCAGCGATTGGTTAAAAATCAAAAAACTCAAAATATTAACCAAATGGAACCGATTTCAGTTTGGTTTGATTTATATTTTCTAAAACCTATTTAAATTTGGTTCGGTTTCAGTTGTTATAAATCAAACCAAACTGAAATCGGTTCCATTTGGTTAATATTTTGAGTTTTTTGATTTTTAACCAATCGCTGCACACCCTTAGTCCTGCCCAAACCGACCAAATATTATATATATATATATTATAAACTATCAAGTAAAATATATTAATTTATAAAAAGGGTAAATTACAATTACCTCCTTTATTTTACCCTATTGTACTTTTTCATCCTTAACATTTCAAAAATATATTTATTCATCATTTCTTTTTGCAATATTATACTATTTCCTCTTTCTGTTAATATTTCCATTAAAATCACTATTAATTGACATGAAATGAGAATTTTACCCTCCAATGGAATATAGATTAATTAGAAATAGTTATTGTTTACCCTCTCTAGTTTATCATATTATATTACTTACCCTCTGAAATTTAAAATATATATTTTTATTTTTTTGCACTATTATATTTTTACTCTTTTCATCACAATTTTTATTAAAATTATTGTAAAATATGTATAAATACCCAAAATAGTAGATAATTTAAAAGGTGGTTCAATCATAAATAAAAATAATTTTAATTAATTTAACTAATAAACCTAATAGATTAAATAAACAATTCAAGTAAAAAAATTAAATTTTGAAGCTAAAAAAGTATTTATACTTAATTAAATTTTTTAAGCACCATAAATATTTCAAGTTAATATTTAAATGGAGATATTTAAAATTAAAAATAATTAATTAGTAACTACTAAAAAATTTGAGTAAATTAAATTTAAAATTGGGTATTTTTTATTTTATTAAATATATAAGTATAATTTTATAATCAATTAATAATAGTTTTAATATAAATATTGATAAAAATTAGTATTATGATGAAAACTATAACTTTTAATGTCACACCTTATCTCACATAGCCTGAGATGGACATTTATAACCAATCATTCAACCAACCACTTAATTCCGCCAAATCATGATAGAAATATAATTACATATGCTAATAGAATTGAAATAATATAATGTAAAGGTTTGATGTTATTTAGATAATGCATTTAGAAAATAAAAAATTTTGCAAGTTGATATTTTTAAGTATAAGAATTATAGTACTAGCTAAATGAGTAGTATAGGAAAATACACTTTTTAAAAACTAGATGGATATTCATATTTTTAAACTAAAAATATAATAGCTAAAGTCATAAAAATAGTATAAAACATGTTTACAAATATTTGGTTTACATAAAGTTTAGCCACCATTATCTGGCCTCAGTTTATAATCATTTACAATATTTATCAAGACAAGATTAATAAACAGAGTACAAGGCTTCTCTAACAAGGATGTTGGCCAACCTTACTTTGAAACTTCTATACACACTCTCTCAGCTCAATCCACCCATTATCAAGCTCTGTTATCTGAAAAAGTTTATAAAACATAGTAAAATGAGTACAAAAATACTCTATGAATAGATATATCAAGCAGAAAATAATTTAGTTAAACCAATTGCCTTAAACTTCTCAAATCTAAATACTAGAGTATTTGAAATCATATTATAATCCACTTTAAACATTAAAACCATTTATGCTTTTAAAGTTATACAAAATTTAGCCAAGTAAAACACATGCCCTTGCAAAAATATTAATACAATTTTTATATGTATTGACCATCCCAATAACAAGCATCACAACCCGGCCATAACATACAGGCCATTATAAACTCAATCTTTAGGCGCACTTGAAGGCTAACCCTTCGACTACAATAGCACGGAATAGCCCTTCTCCCTTCACTGTATTGCAATCAAGTACTCTGTTGTTTATTGCACAATAACAACCAACCCAATATCAAATGTGCATATAACATCTCAGCATATCCACACAACTCATATAGGGTGGTAATGCACAAACCAAATACCATTTCCATCAAATAACTAGTCAAAGCATTTCTATCACAATCATTATTCAACAAAGTATTCAAATTCAAACACGACTCATCATAATCCAAAGTAAAAAAACCAAGTTAATCTGAAACCATTAAGTAATTAAAATATTCTCGAATCAGGTAACAAGCATATAGTAATAATACACTTAACTTGTAAATTGTAACTTTGAAAGTTTGAAGTTAAAACATGAAATTCAAATATCAACAAGGCTGAATTGGAACCATTCTAATACATCAATTCAGTTTTATAAAACAATAATATTAATATCTTTTTGTTGTTGTTATAAAAAGATTTAAAAGGCTTGAATATCTACTCACCAAAATAGCCTATAAAACACATATAACTTGATCACCGATTTGTTCAATTTTCACCAATACCTTCCTTTCCTTTTCCAACATCTAATATATGTAATTTCACTTATAAATCATCAATATAATATGCCTATGTACTACCCTAATCATTCAGCCCAAAAATGATTTGCAAAACAAGCAAATCAATTTAATTCTACCAATCTGACCCATATGATCTAAAAGAGCTATTTCAGGCCTAACTTTGAAATGTTTTTGGGACTTATAGAGAAGGAATTTTGAGCTAAAATTTTAAAAAGACATATATTTATCTATATAGTATATGCCATAAAAATTTCATTTCAATTGGATCATCACAAAAATAGTTATATGCATCTGAACATAATCAGGTCATAAATCCTGACAGATTGAGCAATAAAGAGTACAACTTTGTTCTACCCTACTACAGGCTAAATCAACTCAACCTCAAAACTAACAAATTATAGAGGACTCTTTAAAGTTTCTATAAAATTAAATTTCACTTAATTTCAAGCTTTCTTGCTCAAGATATGGTAAAAAAACAAAGACTAAAATTATATAAATTCAAAAACCAAAAACTGCAGCATATAAACCCTAACTAAAGTTAACCAAAACTTTCAAACCACAAAGTAAATGAGACTTTAGAGCCTTTAGAATGATGTTTATTACCTGAAAAAGGGTTTATACCTTTAGATCCTTCTTGTAAGATCAGTCTCTACTTGTAGAAATCAAGATTTCTCTACATCCCCTTTTCTTTTCCTAAGCAAATGCTCATTTTCCTCTCTTTTCTTCCAACATAAGTGTATATCCATAAATAAAAAGGACTAAAGAAATGGTTCCAGCCATATGTATAATAAGATATTTTATAAAATAACTATTTTAGCCCTTAATGAAATATTGGTATTACTTATTAACCCTTAAATCTTTAATTGTATCATTCTAACCCAAACAATCTTTTCAATCGAGTCCATACCTTTCCTCAACACTTGAGTCCTCAATTCAACTTCAATTTGCCTTCATAACATTTATTTCTACTTAATTTTACTCAAATTGAGTGTCATCAAAATTTAAAAATTCTTGTTGCTCAACCAAGTACTAAGCTCAATTCAATCCTAAGCCTAACTTAACTATACACACTTATCCTATTTTAATCAAATCAATATATATACATAATATAAAAATGAAATGAATGATAAATAAATATGCATTTAGTGCACAGGGTGTGACAATTCTCCCCACCTTAGGAAATTTTATCCCTGAAATTAAACTAGAATAGTTGAGGATATTGGTTTCTCATATCCTCCTCTCGTTCCCAGGTGGCTTCCTCGCTCCTATAGTGTTTCCACAAGACTTGCACCAAGGGTATGGTTTTATTCCTCAACATTTTGCTCTCTCCAGCCATAATTGCCACTGGTTCTTCTTCATAAGTCAAGTTATCTTTTAGCTTTAAATGTGGAGCCTATAAAATGTGACTAGGATCACTTTTGAATCTTCTTAACATGGACACATGAATCTGAGGTAATTTTAGAGGTAAAGCCAATCTGTAAACTATGGGACCAACCCTCTCAATCATCTTATATGGACCAATGTACCTTGGACTTAATTTTCCTCTTTTACCAAACCGTATTACTCCTTTCCAAGGTGAAATCTATAGGAAGATCTTGTCATCCACATTATATTCAATCGGCTCCCTCTTCAAATCTGCATAACTCTTTTATCTGTCCTGGGCTTCTTTTAGTTTATCCTGAATTAACTAAATCTTTTCTATTGCTATTTTCATAAATTCTAGACCCATTAACTGTCTTTCCCCAACTTCATCCCAACAAACTGGAGTTCTACACTTTCTACCATATAAAGCTTCATAAGGTGCCATCCCTAAACTAAAGTGATAACTGTTGTTGTAAGAAAATTACATCAAAGGTAGATATTTATCCTAACTACCATGCAATTCCACCACACAAGTTTAAAGCATATTATTTAATGTTTGGATTGTCCTCTCTGACTAGCCATCTTTTTAGAGGTGAAAAGTTGTACTAAACCTCAACTTGGTACCCAAAGCATGCTGCAAACTTGGACAAAATCTGGATGTAAATCTTGGATCCCATGTAATCTGACTACTTCTCTGATATAGATTTTAGTAAGTTTATCTAATGAGTAACTCATTTTCACAGGAAAAAAGTGAGCTAATTTAGTGAGTCGATCAATAATCACCCAAACTGCATCATGAACCTATTGAGTCCTAGGCAATCTAAACTACAAAATCCATCATAATATGCTCCTATTTCTATTCAAGAATAGAAAAAGGCTATAATGTTCCTGCTAGATGTGAATTTTCTACTTTAACTTGTTGGCATACTAAACACATGGCAACAAATTCTACAATGTCTTTCTTCATCTCTGAACACCAATAGTTATCCTTTAAGGTATGATACATTTTAGTACTTCTTAGATGCATAGCATATGCAGAATTGTATGCTTTCTCCATTATCTCTCTTTTCAAAACTTCAACATTAGGTGAACATAATCTTCCCCTATAAAGCAAAGTACCATCCTTTTTTGAGATCATAAAATCTACCATGTTACCCTGCTGGACTTGCTCCTTGATCTTCACCATTTGTTTATTTTGATTTTGCACCTCCCTAACTCTTTCAATCAATATTGGTCAAATTTTCAAAGTAGCAAGACCTTGAGCTAACTCCACATTCAATGCTCTCATCTTAAGTAACAATGGTATTCGCACAGAATGAATAACAGATAAGTTACTTGATGGTTTCTTACTAAGTGCATCTACTACCACATTAGCTTTTCCCAGGTGATATTTAATGGTGCAGTCATAATCGTTTAAGTGCTCAGCCCATCTTCTTTGCCTTAAGTTTAACTTGTTTTATCTTAGTACGTACATCAAATTCTTATGTTATGTGAAAATCTGACACTTCTCACCATACAAGTAATACTTCTAGATCTTTAAAGCAAAAACCACTACTGCTAGCTATAAGTCGTGTGTAAGATAGTCCATCTCGTGTGGCCTTAGTTGTTGAGAAGCATATGCTACTACCTTTCCCTATTGCATTAGAACACAACCCAAACCATTTCTATATGCATCACTATACACAATATATTCTAGCCCCATCACTAGAAGTGTCAACACTGGTGTTGAAGTTAAACATGCCTTCAATTCATTAAAACTATTTTGGCATTCTTCATTCTAAACAAACTTCATGTTCTTCCTTAGCAATTTTGTCAAAAGTGAGGTAATGATGGAGAAGTTCTTCACAAACCTTCTATAGTAGCCTGCCAACCTTAGAAAACTATGCACCTTGTCTACACTAGTAAGTAGTTCCTAACTAAGAATTGCTTCAATCTTTTTAGAATCAATATACACTCCCTCAGCTGAGATGACATGCCCCAGAAATACCACTTTCTCTAGCCAGAACTTACATTTGCTAAACTTGACATACAATTGTTTATCCCTTAGTATTTGTAACACAATCCTTAAATATAAAAGCATACTTTTGCTCTGACTGTGAATACACTAGGATGTCGTCTATGAATATAATGACAAAGTTATCTAGATAAGGCTTGAATACCCTATTCATCAAATCCATGAATGCCGCCGGAGCATTAGTTAACCCAAATGGCATTACTAAGAATTCATAATGCCAATATCGAGTTCTAAATATTATTTTAGGCACATCTGCTGCCTTAATCTTCAATTAATGATACCCAGATCTCAAGTCAATCTTTAAAATACTCTAGCTCCTTGCAACTGATCAAACAAGTCATCAATTCATGGCAAAGGGTATTTTTTGCATACCGTCACCTTGTTTAGCTATCTATAATTAATACACAACCTCATAGTACCATCCTTCTTCTTTAAAAATAAGACCGGTGCTCCCCAAGGTAATACACTAAGTCTAATGTAGCCTTCATCAAGTAATTCTTACAACTTCTCCTTCAATTCTTTCAATTCTGCTGGAGCCATTATATATAGAGCTTGTGAAATAGAAGTTGTCCCTGGCTACAAATCAATACTGAACTTAATCTCTCTATCAGGTGGCAACCCTAGATCTTCTGGAAATACATCTACAAACTCTTATACCACTAGAAGATTATAAAGTTTCTGCCCCTCTTTTTTTATGTCAATAACATAAGCCCATAATGCTTCACACCCTTTTCTTATCATTCTTCTAGCTGTGAGTGCTGAAACCATAATGTAATTCTCTGAACCCTTGTCACCTCTAAATATAAGTTTACCACTAATAGGCATCTGGAACTCTACTTTCTTTTTGTAACAGTCAATTAATGCTTAATATTTACTTAGGACATCCATGCCCAGAATCACATCGAACATTTATAATGGTAATGGCACTAAGTTCGCTTCTATTTTCTGACCTCTAAACTCTAACTCGCAACCCTAATAAACATGTTTACAAAACATTGATTCACCCATTGGCATATTTATAACCAAACTTTGGTCTATCACACTCTTTATAACCAATGAATGAATGAGTCGCACTTAGATTAATTAAAGTATAAGTATTTGCACCAAAGATAGTTAACCTACCAAAAAGAACATCAAGTGATGATACTGCCTCCTGTTGTGTCATCACAAAGACCCTGGGTTGCTCTAAAGGTCTCTTTATCTATGCAAGCCGAATAGGTTGTGTTGATGTAAATGCACCACCCTCTTTACTAACACCGGCTCTTAAACTTCTACCTGAGCCTCTACTAAAGCCAAAAGTCCTTCCTCCTCTAGTTGCTGTGCTTTGGACTCCTCTACTAGCACTGGTGCCAAACTGTACAAGGTTAGGACAATCCCTCCTAATATGCCCAGATCCACCACTCTCAAAGCATTGGATGGTTCTCTTCCTACAGTCTCCTCCCTTGTGAATGTGGCCACAAGTAACATAAGGTGCAGTCTTTCTAAATGAACTACATGCACTGGCCACTAGTTGTCTCATAGAACTATGACTAAACTAAGAAGACGATGGTCTATTAGTGCCTGATCATGTCCAAGGTCCTCTATTGCCTCTAAATCCTCCTATCTCTAATCTTTGTTAAGATGTACAAGCTCCCTTACTATATACCTTTTGCTTCCCTATCCAAATTGGAGCCTTGAACTTGCAATCTTGTTCTATTTCCTCTCTAAGGTTCTTTTTCTCTTTTGCCTTCTCAACCCAGCCCCTAAAATATTGACCCTCATATAGTGATAGCTCATCTTCAGCACTGTCTGTAAGCCCTCCTTGAACCTATAGCACTTTTAAGCCTCAGTTGGAAAGATGGCAGAAGCATATTTATACAAATCTTTAAATCTGTCAATATATTCTCGCACAGTCATGCTTCCCTATTTCAAGGCAATAAACTCATTCTACCTCTCTACTTTGAATGCATTAGTCAAATATTCTCTACAAAATTCTATTTTAAAAACATCCCAAGTCAACTGATCCCCATGCAGCATCCTAACTTATACAAACTAAACATCTGAGATATCATGTAGCAAACCATATACATTACTGACCTTTTGCGCTTTTGTGAGTTCAAGTGTATTGAAAGTCTTCTCTGTTGCCTTCAACCACTTACATGCCTCTTTGGAATCAATGGAACCATGAAAATCAAATGCTCCATACTTTTTTGCATGCTCAATAATGTCCCCAAGTTTTCTCCTTTGTTATTAAGCTGTCAAGGTAGCAATGATAGTCTCTATAAGCACACTCGGATCAACCTATAAAACAGGCACAACAGGGGGTGGGGGAGGTAGAGGTTGCTCAATAATAGGGGTCCTAGCCTCAGACTCTAACTCTGGATAAGCACTACCCCTAGACTCTGCCTGTTCGCTACCTTATTGGCCAACATTCTCTCGTCGAGGTCTGCTTTGTCCTCTCCTAGGTGGCATCCTATAAATATAACAAAATCAATTTCAACATTTCATCAAAGTGTAATAAAAGCATGGTTTAAAGGACCATTTAACAAAGCTCTAATACTAAAACTATCATATCTCATCTCACGTAGCCTGAGATAGACAATTATAACCAATCATTCAACCAACCACTTAATTCTGCACAATTACGATAAAAATATAATTACATATGATAATAGAATTGAAATAATATATTGTAAAGGTTTGATGTTATTTAGATAATGCATTTAGAAAATAAGAAATTTTGCAAGTTAATGTTTTTAAGGATAAGAATTATAGTACTAGCTAAATGAGTAGTAGAGGAAAGTACACTCTTTAAAAAACTAGATGGATATTCATGTTTGTAAACTAAAAATATAATAGCTAAAGTTATAAATGTAGTATAAAACATATTTACAAACATTTGGTTTACATAAAGTCTAGCCACCATTATTTGGCCTCAATTTATAATCTTTTACAATATTTGTCAAGACAAAATTAACAAATAGAGTACAAGGCTTCTCTAAAAAGCATGTTGGCCAACCTTACTCTAAAACTTCTATACACACTCTCTCAGCTTAATCCACCCACTATCAAGCCCTGTTATCTGAAAAAGTTTATAAAACATAGTAAAATGAGTATAAAAATACTCAATGAATAGATATATCAGGCAGAAAATAATTTGGTTAAACTAATTGCCTTAAACTTATCAAATCTAAATACTAGAGTATTCAAAATCATATTATAATCCACTTCAAACATTGAAACCATTCATGCTTTCAAAGTTATACAAAATTTAGCCAAGTAAAACATATGCCCTTGCAAAAATATTAATACAATTTTTACATGTATTGACCATTTTTATAACAAGCATCACAACCTGACCATAACATACAGGCCATCACAAACTCAATCTCTAGGTGCACTTGAAGGCTAACCCTTTGACTACATTAGCATGGAATGGCCCTTCTCCCTTCACCGTCCTACAACCAAGTGCCCTATTTTTTACTGTGCAATAATAACTAACCTAATCTCAAATGTGCATATAACATCTCAACACATCCACACAACTTATATAGGGTGGTAATACACAAACCAAATACTATTTCCATCAAATAACTAGTCAAAGCATTTCTAGCACAATCATTGTTCAATAAAGTATTCAAATTCGAACACCACTCATCATAATTCAAAGTAAAAAAACTAAGTTAATCTCAAACCATTAAGTAATTAAAATATTTTCAAATCAGGTTACTAAAATAAGCATATAGTAATAATGCATTTAACTTGTAAATTGTAACCTTGAAAGTTTGAAGTTAAAACATGTAATTCAAGTATCAACAAGGCTGAATTAGAACCATTCTAATATATAAATTCAGTTTCATAAAATAATATTATTAATATCATTTTATTGTTATTATAAAAAGATTTAAAAGGCTTGAATATCTACTCACCAAAATAGCATATAAAACACACACAACTTAATCACCGATTTGTTCAGTTTTCACCAACACCTTCCTTTCCTTTTCCAACATCTAACACATGCAATTTCATTTATAAATCATCTATAATATGCCTATATACTACCTGATAGTCCTAGAAGGCCTATATGGGCCCAAACCCATAAGTTTAAGCCCAAAATGGACTTTATGTCCACATGGGATTATTATATGATAAGGATAAAGTCACTTATTTAAGGGTTATTTGCAAAAAAAAACCTGACCTTTAGCGATTTTATCATATCTTTTTAAACTTGGTAAAATAAAACACCAACTTATAAATCTTAGCAACTCGGAACACCGATAGAAATTCCGGCTGCCACGTCAGATTGTAATCACCGAAATTTCAACCGGTGTTTTGAGTTGCTAAAATTTATAAGCTGGTGTTTTATTTTGCCAAACTTGATCGAAAAGATGTGATTAAAACGTTAAAATCACGAAATTCATGATTTTATTTGCAAATAACCCATAAATTAACTTTTAACTTATACAATTTCCAACGATTGTAATTTACATATCTATAGAATATATTTAATTGTAATTTTCATGTTTCTAATAATTTTTTTATAGCTATATATATAGATTGTTGTAGTGTACACACATATTATGATGACATATGAAGTTATTAAGAATTAATCAAATGTGAGGCTTTTGAGTAATAAGAATTCACACCAAATGTCTTTTACCATATTCCATCACTTAGCTTATCATTTTCTTTTTTTGAGAAAATAGTTTATCATTATTAACTTCATGTAAATAACTAAATTAGGGTCCTTCAAAAATAACTATATTAGTGTGTCATCATGATATGTGTGTACACTACAACAATCTATATGAACAGCTGTAAAAAATTTATTAGAAATATGAAAATTACAGTTAAATATAATTTATAGCTATATAAATTATAATCATTGAAAATTGTATAAGTTAAAGTTAATTTATGGGTTATTTGCAAATAAAATCATGACTTTCGTGATTTTAGCGTTTTAATCACATCTTTTCAAGTTTGACAAAATAAAACACCAACTTATAAATCTTGGCAACTCGGAACACCAGTAGAAATTCCGGCTGCCACATCAGAAAGTTATCACCGGAATTTCTATCAGTATTTCGAATTGCCAAGATTTATAAGTTGGCGTTTTATTTTGCCAAGTTTAAAAAGATATGATTAAATCGCTAAAATCGCTAAAGGTCATGTTTTTTTTTACAAATAACCCCTTATTTAATAAAGGATAAGGATTCTCAGTATACCAATTTAAGTTGGATTAGGTATGTCTCTTTGATACCTATATAAAGGCTCATATTTCTTATTATTAAATCATCTTGAAGATATTTCTCTCTAACTTAAGCATCGGAGATCCTACGGATCAAAGATCCTAGGTTCATCTTAGTTTTCTATATGCTTGCAGGTTCAAGAAGGAAGTTCACATCCATCAATTGGTGCCGTATTTAGTATAAAATAATTACCTCTATTAGACTAAAAAACACTTGGCTTTTGAGGTCATTCTTGTCCATAGACTCGCACTTGGCTATATCCTTCCTCAGCCTTAGGCATTCGGAAAGATGGCCTCGAACCACTGGGTTAAGGATACTCGGATCCCCAACTCTCTTTTCTATCCAAGGCACTGGGTTTGGACGTGCCTGTAATTTGGGGTGTTTGAAAAGAATCTTACCACCATCAATCGCAGGTTCGTAAGTATCTTCCGAATTCCTTGGAAGTTTCCCCTTTTGTTTGTCAGTAAGCTAGGGCTCTATGTTAGCCCTGGGGGAAACTTGAATGTCGTAGTCCTCTACACAAAGAGGATGAGTATTTGGAATTTTAGGGGCAAGTGTCTCATCTATAATATCGTCAATACCCTCCATGAAATCATCAATGATATTAGCCATCTACAAAAAGTGCAAAAGAAAAGTTAGAAAAATACCTCCAGATTCAGGAACTCCACTAATAATCTCATATTCACTAGCATTTTCTGGATGCTCTTGTCTATAAATAAACTTCTCAATATAGATGTTAGCGGAAGGCTCCACCACGGAACATCGAGAGTGAAGCTCAGCAAGAAGAGATAAATCATCCTCTATAAACTCGAACGATCATCTAACAACTTGGGCTTTGTTCGCCCATGCCACAGGCAGTTGAATGAAGTCAGTCTTGTGTTCAATAATGAAAAATCAATTCCTCCAGGCTCGATTAATGTCAGTTAATTTTTTGAATAAATCGAACCTAGGGATGCTAGACATCTAATAGGTGAGATCACCTTTCTTTTTTTATTAAGAAGAACATATACCTATGCATTTAAACTGAAGGTTCACGACCTTATGAACGAATAAGTTCATAAAAAGCAGTAAGGAATCTATACTTATTTGGGTGTAATTAACCCAGAGCTAGATTATATGCACGAAAGGATAATTTCAAAAAGGGATCTAAGGGAAACCGAAGGCCTCCTTATAATTGATCTACATAAATGACTATCTTATTTCGGTTACCCTCTTTATTAGGATTGTGATGAGCCCTAATATGAGAAGCTAATGTGAATAATTTATATTCTTTAAGAATATTATCTTTGTTCCTACACATACGGATAACTCCTTTATGAAGATGGGGAGGAAACACAAAAGGATCTAGAGGTAATCTAGGAGCCATAACAAAATATTTCGTAAAAATAGCTAAAATAAATATCAAAATGAGCAAAAGGGGAAAGAAAATGACCTTTGAAGCTTTAGGAACTACAAACTCAAACTTCATACTACCAAACAATCCTAGAGAAAAAGGCAAATAACTCTAGAGAGAGAATTTTAGAAAAAGAATATTATGTAGCGAAAATGATAGATGGAAAAATTTATAGAGAAAAGCAATCTTTATTGTCCCTTATATACCCTCAACAGTTACTAAATTAATGTCTAATACAAAAGGGCATTTGAGGAATGAGGAATACGGAATGATGCTTCAAAAATTAAAAGATACGAGCGGTTACGAGGACACGTAACCACCTAGAATGAAAATGAACCTCTCAAGGTTCAAAGAGACGAACCTCTGAAGGTTCAACATAAATGAACCTGTGAAGGTTCAACATAAACGAATCTCTTAAGGTTTAAAATAAATGAACCTCTCGAGGTTCAAAGAGGTGAACCTCTGAAGGTTTAAAATAAATGAACCTCTCTAGGTTCAACACAAATGAACCTCTTAAGGTTCAAAATAAATGAACCTCTCAAGGTTCAAAATAAATGGACCTCTCAAGGTTCAAAATAAACGAACTTCCCAAGGTTCAAAATAAACCTCTTGAGGTTCAAAATAAATAAATATAAATATTCGGTACTATTGGAGGAGACTTTGGATAGTCCTAAAAGACCTATATGGGCCCAAATCTGAAAGTACAAGCCCAAAAAAGACTTTATGTCCATATGGGATTATTATATGATAAGGATAAAGTCACTTAATTAATAAAGAACAAGGATTCTCAGTATACCAATTTGAGTTGGATTAGTTATGTCTCTTTGATGCCTTTATAAAGGCTCATATTTCTCATTATTAAATCATCTTGAAGATATTTCTCTCTAACTTAAGCATCGGAGAGCCTACAGATCAAAGATCCTAGGTTCATCTTAGTTTTCTCTATGCTTGTAGGTTCTAGAGGGAAGTTCACATTTATCACTGCCCTAATCATGTAGCCCCCAAATGATGTGCAAAACATACAAATCAATTTAATTCTACCAATCTAACCCATATGCTCTAAAATAGTTGTTTCAGGTCTAATTTTGAAAACTTTTTGGGACTTATAGAGAAGGAATTTTGAGCTCAAATTTTTTAAAACCTAGATTTATCTGTCTAATATATGCCATAAAAATTTCATTTCAATTGGATTACCACAAAAAGAGTTATACGCATCTGAATACAATCAAGTCATAAATTCTGACAGATTGAGCAATAAAAAGTACAGCTTTGTTTGACCTTGCTACAGACCAAATTAACTTAACCTCAAAACTAATAAGTTATAGAGGAATCTTTATAGTTTTTATAGAATCAAATGTAACTTAATTTTGAGCTTTCTAACTCAAGATATGGTAAAAATATAAAGACTAAAATTACATAAATTCAGAACCCGAAAACCGTAGCATATAAACGCTAACTAAAATCAACCAAAACTTTCAAACCACCAAGTAAATGAAACTCTAGAGCCTTTATAATGATGTTTATTACCAGGAAAAGGGTTTATATCTTCAGATCCTTCTTGCAAGATCAGTCTCTACTTGTAGAGATCAAGATTTCTCTACATCCCCTTTTCTTTTCCTAAGCAAATGCTCCTTTTCCTCTCTCTTCTTCCAACATAAGTGTATATCCACAAATGAAAACGACCAAAGAAATGGTTCCAGCCATATGTATGATAAGATATTTTACAAAATAACTATTTTAGCCCTTAATAAAATATTAGTATTACTTATTAACCCTTGAATCTTTAACTGTATCATTCTAACCCAAACAATCTTTTCAATCGAGTCCATATCTTTCCTCGACACTTGATTACTCAATTCAACTTCAATTTGACTTCATATAATTTATTTCCACTTAATTTCACTCAAATTGAGTGTCATCAAAATTTAAAAATTCTTGCTGCTCAATTAAGTACTAACCTCAATTCAATCCTAAGCCTAACTTAACTATACACACTTATCCTATTTTAATCAAATCAATATATATACATAATATAAAAATGAAATGAGTGATAGATGATTATGCATTTAGTGTACGAGTGTGACATTTAATGTTGAGGGGCAAATAACATAATAGAGTTAAAGAGAAGGGGTTAATAGTAATTAAGTTTAATACTAAAGGTTATTTTAGTAATTTTACATTAATTAATGGCAATTTTATAAAAAAAAAAACTGACGGAAGATGTAAATAGTATAATATTACAAAATAAAAGGATGAACAAATATATTTTTAAAATATTATGGATGAAATAGTACAATATGGTAAAATAAAGAGGGTAAATAATAATTTACTCTTATAAAAATTATACATAAATATTACAATTATAAATAAAAAATATTTTTTTTAGTTATATCATTGACGAATGCACTTAAAAACATTATTAAATAAATAATAAAAATTTTATTTAAAAAAAAATTAGTAAACTAAAAAATCAAATCAAAATGAACTTTTTTTTTATAGTCAATTTGATTTTTATTAATTATTTTTAATAAAATTAATTAATTAATTTTTTTGTTTTATTCAGTTTTGAACCGAAATCCACCGATGTACACTCTAAGCAGGACCACATTTTTGAGCTATCACATGAAAGATTTACTTTTTTTATTTGTTGTATTACAAGGATGAAGCATCACACGTTTTCTTTTATGTCTTATTTACTTAAATGCAATAAATATGAAGACGCCAAATATAAACAGCGGCGTACAAGATTCCCTAACTTTTCAAATAAAAAACATGGGATGTTCTTCGCGTCTTCTCCACCCATTCTCTAGATAAACATTGCAAATTGTAAAATGAAAAAAATTCATTGAGACACTAATATTGAAATAGATTTTATTATTTATAAATTTTAAAAAACTTCAAATATTTATATTCATTTAAATTTTACATATTTTATCAGTTTTTTAATTTATAAATTGATAATTTTGATACTTAAATTTATTGAAACCATCATTTATAGATTTTTTTCATTTATTTTATGAAATTAGATAATTTTATTTGAATTTATAAAAAAATTTCAAAATTTTAGATAATAAAAAAATATTGATAAATCTTATATTTAATAAAATTTAAGTGTTAAAATAGTTATTTTATGAGTGAAATGGACAAACTAATAAAAAATGCTAAATATAAAAAGTTACAAATGTACTATGCCGACAAAAAAAATCATTTTAAATCTATTATGTAAGCACCACATCTTATTATGGGAATATTTTTTTATGAACATTGCTAGAGATTTTATAATTTAAAAATTCCATAAAAATTATTGAGAAGCCACATCAACAAAGTTTGCACAACATCATTTTACATCAATTTTTTAAATTATTGTAAGAGATTTAATCATTTACAAATTCCACAAAATCATTCAAACACTACATTTAGCATCATTTATTATTATGATTTTTTCCGTGTCATGATAATATGATGTTATAATTTGTTTTTATCTATAATAATAAATTATATAGGTATCTGTATAAGAAATAATTTTAATTTGTAGGTTCCGTTTATTTTAAAAAAAAATATTTTGTCTCTGAAAAATATTCTTATTATTTATATAATGTAAATCAAGTTTCAATGTTTTTTATAATCGTGATTTATTATTTTTTATTGATAAAATATGATTACAGAAAAATAGAAAAGCATACATGATATGTTTTTGAGGTGTGCATTTGTTTTTGTGAATGATTGTTGCTTTTGATCTTCAATGTTGTTTCGGTTATTATTTTAATATTGATTTCTCTGATTTGTTGAAGAAAGTTGTTGTAGATTTAGCTTTTTCAAATTCAAAAATTTGATTTGTTGAAAGAAGTTATTTTCTATTTCTATCAAAATCGATTGGAGAAGAAAAATGCAAGTCTAATCTGATCGTGAATTTGATTGATTGAAGAGAAAGTTGAAATTGATTGGAGAAGAATTTTTGCTGTTTCAGATCGTGATTTTCTTGAGCTTGTTTTCCGATTTCTTTTTAAGAATCAGTACTTATTTTGGAATGCTTGTGTTTTAGCTGAAAAATGTTAGCTTGTATAAAGTCTATATTTGAAAAAAAAAAAAAAAAAAAAAAAAAAAAAAAAAAAAAAAAAACTTCCTTAAAATTATTTTTTAAAATACTTTTGGTTAATGTGATTTTTGATATTTTTTTATTTTCTGATTATTTTTAAAAAAATTCCAAATATATACAGTGGACTACAAATATTACAAATACATATTACAAATTGTAAAAACATGTGATGTTCTTCTTTTGTCTTCTCCACCCATTCTCTAGATAAATGTTACAAATTGTGAAAAGAAAAAATTGATTAAGACACTAAAGGCATCTT